>KZ110509.1:946-33105 GCA_002116395.1 Ramularia endophylla | reverse complement strand
ACTATTTACTATTTAAAATTACTATTACTGCTTATAATATAAGATTACTATTACTATTACTATTACTACTTAAAAAAAATCTAAGATTACTATTACTATTACTATTACTGTAGCAAATTTTACAAATAGTAATTACTATTAGCTTACTGTTTACTATTACTGCTTACTATGGACAACACTGTCTCCAACTTCTCATCAGCAGTGCAGCAGCTACGCGCGGCGGAGCTCACGGCGAACGTCATTTGCTCGATCGAAGTGGAATCGTCAAGGAGCCAAACCGCAGTCAGCAATCACACATCCGCCGCAAGACACCATTGGCCGGCATCGCAAATAACACGGCGCTGCGGCCTACTTTGGCGTTCAGATCAACCACGTGAGTTGCGCCCCGTATCGAAACCTAAAAATCTAAAGGGCGAAAAAAGAAAACCAGCACCTGCCGAACCCATCCCACGAGCTCGCCCAGATCTTATTCTACCGGCAAACTCTGTATCCGACCCCAGCATGGCTTCGACCTCGCATGATGTGCCCTTGCTTGTCAGGTCAGACACCTCCTCCTCTGAGCGGCGCGTGTCGCCCGCGTGGAGTGTCGCGACACTCAAGGGCCGTCTAGAGCCCATCACTGGCATTCCAGCTTCGTGCCAGCGCCTCAGCTTGAAGGTTGGGTCGCAGCCGCTGCAGCCGATCGAGGCAGTGGACGAGGAGACGACGCAAATAGGAGTATGGCCGCTGCAGGCATACGCAGAACTGCAGGTAGGTGGCTGAAGTCTCCACGTTTCATCCAAGCCCATATCCTCCACCAAACCTGGTTCCAGAACTTCATGCTCCCACTCGTGCTGCAATATCGATTGCTTTGCATGCCGCATCATGATCTGCATTGACTGTGGGCCGAAGGCCGCCTGACTGTCCCATAACATGACCAAAACCCCGTCATCTACTCGAAGCATTGGCCTGCCTTCTTGGACATCTGACTAACCAATACTGCTAGGTGGTGGATACTCGGCCACCTGGCGCTCGTGCAAACTACACCGATGTTTCCGCTGTGGAAAAGTACGAAATGCCAGTTGATGAGTACGAGAATCGCACCGACAGCGTTCTTGCCTGGAAAAAGTCTCAAAAACTAGGCCGTTTCGACCCCAACGCACCCGACATTGTGCAGCAAAAGGTCAACGTCTCCTACCGCGAAGTTGAAGAGAGAGGCATCGAGCAAGGCGTACGATGTCGTCTGATTCCAGAAACCGATCACCGCCGGGGAACTGTGCAGTACATCGGCGACGTTCCCGAGATCCCCGGTGTTGGCGCCTGGGTTGGCGTTGCTCTGGATGAGCCCACCGGCAAGAACGATGGCAGTGCCAAAGGTCAAAAGTACTTTGAGTGCCAGCCCAATTTTGGAGTCTTCGTCCGTGCCGAACGAATCGAGGTAGGCGACTTCCCCGTCCTCGACGAGTTCGCCGACGAGGACGATGAGTTCTAATCGAGGGATCTGCGGCGTTCAAGCACTAAGGGCTTGCAAACACGTTCCGCACGAAAACCTCGCCCCTCACCAAGTCCAAGCCAAGGTCTGTAATGGCTCGATGTGGTTGTAGCATCTGAGTATCAACCAATAGCTTTCGGACAATCTCACCTTTGTGCCATGGATGCAGCAAAAAGCGAAACATGAGTTACCTTGCCACATTTTCTTGCCACATACTTTCGCCGCACGATCCATCACTGTTGAGGGTCACGATGCGGTGAAGATGAAGTCTACCACTGCCGTTAGCCGTTGGTGGGTGCATATGCAAGTCATCAGTCTTACCATGGGCGGGCCAAGACTCGACATAAGTTGAACATGCTTGTTCGGATCGAGAAGCCTGGCAGCCAACGTCCTGGCCATTCAACCTACCACACCACAACCGGCTTGACATGTAGTGGTATGCAACTACTAGTCATGACATACTCGTCAACGGCCCCGTCGACACATTGGTAACAAGGAAGTGGACTTCGCGAGCAAATGGCAGTGCGTCATGCAGGCTTGCGACAAGGCCTTGGGTCCGATAAAGAAAAACCACTTTGTCTTGTACACCTGCCACCCGTCACGTAAGTTGCGCGTCTAGACGCAGGACCAACTGCCATCGTAATACATATGACACGTTCTGCAAGTATTAACTTTCTATCCATTGCCTTTTTGACCAGCGCACCTCACTGGCCACTCGTTCATCACGCGACCGCCTTACTCGCTGAAAGTCTCGAGTCGAATAGACATGGCTACTCCCGACCAACTATGAATAATGGGCAACAGTCACGCGAAACTGTCCAGATGGTCGGTCAATTCAACCAGGCATACCCTGGCACATATATCTCCTAGCCGTCGCCTACTACTCGCGTTACGCTGCGGCATCGCCATTCGCGGCGGAAGGCTCTTACGAGCAGGTGACCTTTTCCTCCACACCGCATCGGAGTAGACGAAGGAGGATTTCCCGAACTGGTAGCTCCAAGACACGCAGAACATAGTATTTCAACCGCAGCACAAGCGCCGCGCTGAGGAATCGATGGGTATCTAGCGCAGCAAATAGTGGCTCCTACAGAAACACCAGCTGTCCTGTCCAAACAAATTCCCGAAATGCCTGGACTTCGGTCCCTTCATCATCGTGACCAGCAAAGCAAACAATACCACAGGTCGTGAAAACCACAGCGTCTCTTCCCCAGATCACAGAGATCGGCAAAGGCCTCGTCAGTGCAGGTGAATGAATCATCATGCATGCTCACCACGAGAAACAACAAGCGACACCCCGCGTTCAATCTGCACGCAATCGAGCTCGGATGCAGCGACTCCGCATAAGTCGCGGAGCGAGTGAGCAAAAATCAAAAATAGCTCTCATTTTTCACCATCGGCTGCTGAATCTACAACACAGCCCTGAGCAAAGAAAACTTTGGCGGATCTCGTCTCGCTCTCGTTCGTGATGGCGTAATTGTTTCCTGTCAAGTGCAGTTCGTAGTCAGCGCTCATGATCCCAGCAAAGTCAAATGTCTCGCGTATGCGAACGATGATCGAATAGGGTAGAGTTGGGGAACACGAAGACAAGGTCCCGACCGGCTTTGGAAGTGCTGCAACGTTGTACAGCAGGGTGCGCGGGACCCGCAAGCCGTCGACAGAGGAGCGATGCGCATCGAGTGGCGCTTTGCGCATGCAAGAGCCGACATGGACCAGGGCGGCTTCCAGAAGCTCAGGGCTCGCGGACCACTTGTGGTTGAATTGTCCTGTCGACAGGCGAGCGACCGTTCTGTAGCACTGCTGCTCGTCCATGTCCGATCATGCGCTGTGTGAGGTTGAGCGACGGCTCGTGCAGTGCGACGGTGCAACAGAGCGTTAAAATGACAGCAATGGTCGCACAAATTGACCGCCACGGCAACGCTGACGCGCTTCGCAAGGCTGGCTGCATTTCCCAGACAGCAACAATCTGGTCCTTTGTTGCGGTGTGTTCACCGCTTCGGGGACTGAGCAGCCATTGACAAGGATGCGGGTTTGAGGGAGAAGTCGATCGAGCTTGGCCATGACTTGCGCGGAGCCGAGCGGTCCCGGGTTGACGCCAGACATCATCCGGCCGAAAAATGGTGTGCAGTGCTTCGGGGAAGAGAATCATGGAAGGGGAGGAGCTTACCTCTGGGGACAACCCAACAACCACCCTTGCTGAGCGCGAACTCGTTAACTTCCAGGCCCGTGGCGCCGACCTCCACAAGCACTTTGCCCTCATGCACAAAAAAGACCATCTGCATCTTCCGACTGTTCTTGGCCCGCTTGAAGCCGCCTGGTGGAAGCTCTACAACGCCGGCCCCGAAGAACGGAATCGTCATGATCTTCGCATACTTGAATTGGGAGCCAGGAACGTCTCGTGTCACGATAGACGACGCAGCAAACGCAATATCTGGTTGTTGGAGTTAGCAGAATCTTTTACGAATCGTCGAAACGTCAACGTACCTTCTTGAATAGGGTCGCCAGGATCAGCAGATTTCGTGAGTGGGTTCCATGCCGCTATGTTGCCTGTGATGACACCCATCTCTTCTTCCCACTCGTCAGGTAAGATGGATTCGGCGTCACTCTCTTCATCAATGGCCTTGAGTCCAGAACGCCTAGCTTTTTTGCCCTTCCTCCTCCTTTTTGTTTTTGCTTTCGATGGCTCCACGGGATCCGCGCGGATCACGCCTTCAATCTCGCCAGCTTTCCATATTAATGATTCATTTTGCCAAAACTTCAGCGGCTGGATTAAATTTCTTCCAGCGCGTGAGGTCGTCTGATTGGAGTCATCGAACGGCGTGGTCGCTCGGAGTTGGACGTTGCTAACAGGTCCAGCACTGCCACCACGGTGTCGTTTTGATGGCGAATCATTGAGTTTTACAGGGCTTCCCTTCTTTTGCGTAGGTCGATTCGGGTCCTTGTCCTTGAGCACCGCTGCTTTGCCTTTCTTTCCTTTGCCTTTGCCTCGCCCTTTCCCCTTGGATTGCGGCTCTGATTCTTCTTGAAGTTGCAAGTCTAATTGAGCGTCGGCTTCAGCATCATGAGGCTGTGTATCGTCAACATCCACAGGGTATGCGTCTAGGTTGCTGGGATCGATAGTCTCATCGAAGTTATGTTGATGAGCAGGACCGCTTCCATCGTTTGAATGTCGGCTTTTCTTTGGCCGCGATCCGGACGCTTCAGCTCTCGTTTGAGAAATACTGTTGTCAGTCTCATCCAAACTCGTCCTGGTTCGCTTTTTGCCAGCTGAACCAGTCTTCGCAACTGGCGGCGTTTGCTGGACCAGACTTGTGTTTGACTGATCCGATTTTCGAGGTCTTCCAGGCTTGCGTTTCACAGTAGCTTGAGTTTCGGTGATAGTGATCGCGGTCTGATCATCTTCGACTTGATGCATGTCGTCCTCCATCATGATCGGACCGTTGTCTTCGATAGATTGCTCAATGCTGTCGTTGTCGTCGTCGAGACCGCCATTCGTGGGCTCCACTGCATTTTGCGCTACCTCGTCGTCCTCGTCCTCGTCGACTCGGTCGTAGATACTTTTCCGAGCGGGTCCATCTGAACGGCGAAGGACTTTCCTCGGCTTGAATGGACTTCCAGTGTCCACAATATTCACACTTTTCCGATTACGAGTTGTGCCTGCAAAGTCCAATCTCCGGTTCGCTGGCGCATTTGTTAGGGCTTGGGTAGGACTATTATCTGCTGCTGCTGATCGCGATGTTGGCCGATTCGATGACATGCGCTTGGGCGATCCAATGTTAGTGTGTCGCGGAGTCGTCTGGCGTGGCGGAGGCATATGAATTTTGCGCTGAGTGAGCGTCTGGGTAATCTCTGGCGCGGAATCTGCTGGAGTCAGCCATTGCCCTTCTTATTGAACGATATCTTGGGATCCCCACCGTCCTCCAGATCCATGCCCTCGCTCGTGAGCGTCCTGCCGCCATTCTGTTCGGGCGACGTCGGCGACGAGAAAATGCCGTCAACTGGCTCCAGTCCATACTCGTCGCGAATGCCCGTGTCTTTCAGCGTGATTCCCGTCTTTCTGCGCGTGTATCGTCAGTCTTGCCCCTGTTGACACTTCTTCCATTCCCATCGCAATCTCAATTGAACGCACCTGCCGACCTTGCCCACGTCAAAGTATTGATTGTCCGTCTTCTTGCGACGCCCAGGCGTCGTGCTCTTCCCTGCTGGCGCCATGCCGCGCGGCGGTCGGTTCTCTTTTCCCACCGCCACAATATAGACCCCGTACCTCGTCGCCTCGAATGCGCCGGGTGAGTGAGCGGGGAGGGGGAGGGGATATCGAATGTCGCGAATGTTGCGAGTGGGCGCGTGCGAGAGAGTTTCGTGATCGATGCGCGAAGTAACAGCAGCGGGAAGGTGTAAACAACCAACCTTCGGCCAATCACAGCGATTTTCCCCACCATCAACTTCACCTTCACTCGTCTCGTTTCCTGTCCAAATTCTCCGATACTTCACACGAGGAACACAGTACTCGGTTCAAAGAAACCAGAGCGTCACTATGGATGCTGCACGAGAATTACTTTTGCGCGGCCAGCACTTCGCTCAGTTGGCGTTGAGCCTCTACGGCGCCTCCGTCTCCTTCGTGGCCGTCACCAGGCTGCAGAAGTACGAAGAAACTTCGAAGAAGCTTGCGGAGTGGTCCAAAGAAGCTGCTCACCAGCTGCACAAGACCAGGACTACTCAGACTTCCGGTGCCTTGGCGGTATGCATGTAACCACTACGTATGTCCCTTCACATTTGATTGACGTTTGCCTCGCATAGATTCTAGCTTCGGTCCTTGCATCTGGCACACTGGCATTCTTCCCAAATCAGCTGCCGAAATGGACGCATATAGGCCTGTCCCCTGCACTCCTTCTCCTCGTTCTTTTCGCGAGGGGCCACATCAAAAACTACTGGGCTCCCTCCGATGGCAAAACCGTTGGAGTGAGGATCCCGCTTCCGAAAATGCAAGAGTACAACGTGGCACAGCGACAGACTGAGAACTTGTTGAAGGTCTTGGAGTGGCTGGAGTACTCATGGGTGGCCACAGCTTTCATCAACGGTATGCTCGTCAGCTCTTAGACTTGTACCGAAACGCGGTTTATTACGATATCAAGAGGCATTTTCGGGCATCCATCAATCACTTCGTTACGAGCATCGTACCAGAGGGCAATACAGCTTCCTGATCAAGAAGCTCCGTGAGTCCTGGGTCGGAAATCATTGGAATGTGGACCTCCTCGAAGTGTAGCTTAGTATCGTGCGACTGCCTACTCCCTTTCGACAAAGCAAATGCTGAACCTTTCGCCGCGAGAGTTGCTACCCGTTAACCACGTTTTCGAAACAATGTATGCGACGTAGATGCATGTCATTTTGCATGAGTCTGCTCGACTTGAACAGTGTCTTTCTTGTATGCCTTGTGGGTATGATTTCGTGTACCTACAACCAACGAAATGATGACGAAATACGCACTCATATGGAAAGCCTGGGTTGTGAGGCATCTTGATGTAAATGCGATGGCATAGCACACACGTGATTCGGCTACACCTTCCTTTTACCAGCTCAATGAACACGCTAGCGGAGAGTCGCGTCTTCCAAAGTTTCCAAAACGCGAAATCTCGCAGTATACAAGAACGAGATACAACAAATTCAACGGCACATACATATTAGCATTGCATCCAGCTTCACAATCAGAGTAATGGACGAAGTAATGGAAGATCAGCCTGACACACAGGATGTGCTTCTTGAGACTCCCGCCGAGGATGTTTTCACGCCGCCTTCCGTCGTCAAATCACAAGTATTCTCCGGAGACAGTCATACACATCACTCCCCCATACCACAGACCTTGAAGAACGACATGAGTATACCGTGCTGTCTCGGCGTGGACGAGGCAGGCAGAGGACCTGTTTTGGGTATGATTATACAACTTATTTCGGAGACCTTCTCTGACTCCTGCCAGGCCCTATGGTATATGCACTATATTACCTGCCAATAGAAATGCATCGCTCCCTGCTTGCGGATACTCACAAGTTCGACGACTCCAAAGCTCTAACACCAGCCTTCCGTTCAGAGCTCATGGAGAGAATCTGCACACCAGAAACAGACCTCCACACACATTGCGGCTGGGCCACAAGATCCATGTCCGCTCAAGATATCTCTTCGGCCATGCTGAGACCAAATGGAACCTACAATCTCAACGCACAAGCTATGGATGCAACTATTGATCTTATTCAACAAGTTCTAGATTCTGGGGTCAACATTCGGGAAGTCTACATCGACACCATCGGTCAGCCTGCAGCGTACCAGAAGAAACTAGAGAGAATCTTTCCAGCTTTGGAGATCACAGTGGCGAAGAAGGCAGACAGTCTGTACCCATGCGTATCTGCAGCTTCCGTCTGCGCGAAGGTGACTAGGGATGCTGCTCTAGATGTTCTTTACACTTCTTATGCTAGTGAGAAGGACGACGGCGTGGTAGCTTGGGGATCTGGATATCCTTCCGATGCGAGATGTTCAAACTGGCTCAAGGCGAATATGGATCCCGTGTTTGGTTGGGGAAACGAATGTCGCTTCAGCTGGGGTACGGCAAAGGAGATGTTGGAGGCGAAGGGTGCTCCTTGCCGTGTGGATTGGCCTGAGGCGAATGATGATACGGACAATATGAAGCTGACGGGGTTTTTACTTGGTGCTGAAGAGGAGAAAGAGGATGAGTTAGCGAGCTGGTTTGGGAGGAGAGTCACCGAGGAGGTGTTCTAAGACCTGTGTCTGCTGCACATCGGATGGGTCTGGCCAAACTCCTGGTCAGATGCGGTTGAATTCTAGACAGCCAGCGTCGAGTTCTGCTCTCGATGAAAAGAGCACAAAATCAATGCATTTTCGATGTCGAAGCTCCGGGAGAGCTCAATCGTTCACGAGGACGTGCTTGGACAGCCTCACGCTTTGCTGAGTTTATGCTCCATGTTCTGGGCTTGCTGGGCTTACAACGCTAATATCTGAAGTCTCTAGCGGTGGTTACCGTCCAAGGTTCATATCAGTCAAGGTCTGAAGGTCGGTTCTGAGATCATGTCGCTTTGAAACGCTGCGGATTTGAATACCACTCTTTCACACTGAGGAGGAAGTCATGGAGTCGTTCCCTACGAAGAGAAAGAGCATCACAATGCGAGCGTGAACATAAGCACTTCGGCCTTGAATGAAATAGCTGACGGAGACTTGCTGAGTATCTGTGGCTGATGATCTCTCACAAGTGAACGCTTCTGATACACCTAGCATGGCTATTGCTAGCTGGATTGATCGGCTTGACGTTGCGATGGCAATGTTTAATGCAAGGACGGTATTGGAACGCAGATATATGGACCACTTCGTGATGTCAATACGTTGGAGTTTGTCCACTTTGAGTGCGCAAATGAGCACAAGATAGTACAGTTTGGCTTGTATAGTTGTGCCCTTCGCTTGGTGGTTGCCTCTGATACATCCAGGATCGCTTCTGCTCGCTGAGCTGATCCATAACGGCGAGGAGACGTGTATCGCACGATGAGCAGCCATAAAGGCGGGCTCATGAATGGCTTGCAACTGGTAGAGCTCCTCATGATTGAACCTCTTTGGGGGAGTCAAAGCAGTCGATCAGCGAATGATCACAGGACAGTATGGTAGCCCGGACGATCTGACATGACATGACGATCTAACATCTCTATCCGAGTCACTTCTAGTGATTCCAGCGGCCAGCTCAGCTTCTCGACGTTGACGGAGAGATAGGAAGAGCACAATTCAAAGAGAGCGCAGAGAGAATACGATGGGCCAACGCCGGAGTACAGAAATCACGGGGTGAGCAGAGCGTGGATGCATTCAAAGACAATCATACCGTCTGATGATGGGATTTAAAGCATTCTGTGAAGCACAAACTGCTCGAGTACTTCTGATCCGCCCGAAGTGGTGACCTATAGCTAGGCCATAAGGGTTCGACAATGATACTCGAGGTCACAAACATCTGTATCGAGATGAAGCCGTTGGCCTTCGATCGGGCGACCCGATCATCCCCACAGGCGGCCTTACCATAGGTTGGCCATCTGATCGGCCAACAGGAGACACAGAAAGCATACTCCGATAGTCATTGTCACGCATTTGACGAGCGTATTCATAGCAGGATCCACAAATCCTCGTGTTCTAAGGAACCGGAGCCTGAACGCTAGTTGTACAGAGCCCCTGTACCCAGCGTGCGGCATTCGAAGGGATACCGGGAGGTGCATTGTTGTTGTCGGTACATGGGGTTCCTCCCAAAAAGCTCGTGGCAGGGCCGTCAGCGCATGGTGATGCTGGTGCTGCCATGATGAGGTTTCTGGGATGTCAGTGGTTGAGCGGCGCAGATTCCGGGTAGAAAGATATAAGGACCGTATTGCCGGATGGAGCAAGCATCATCTGAATGCCACCGCTTTGGGTTGGAACAAAGGAACGATGATTCTTACCCAAGAAACAAAGGAGGGCAAAGAGAAATACATGCCATGGTCCGTATCGAATGATTGAAGTTCCATGACAAGGTAGGGTTACCAAGTCAGCCTCGAGAAGCTTTGCAACACTTTAAATATCCTACAAGATGTCTATCGGTGCGGTAGTCGTGGGTCTCGGATTGGGAAAGATTGATCAGGAGCGGATACTTTGACGAGACATGTATGCATAGCGTTCGAAAAATGCGGCATGATCTTTGCGATGATGAGAGTTGATGAATGAGATGGTAGACATGTGGAAGGAGGTGAAGGATACAAAGGAGGTGAGGTTCATTCTAACAATATTGAAGTGGATCCCGATCCCGATTGCCGATGACGCCAAGGTTGAAATGCTCACATCCAACTGGCACACCTCACCCTCTCTCTTCCATCCGTCAACAACCCGGAACACAGCACAAGATCAGAAAGCAAACGCCCTGAACCAGCCATGCGTACGACAATCTTTACGTCGGCTCTCCGGGGTCATCGAATTGCCATCAACAGCAGCATTCGTGCTTTCTCCACCACACGCCCGGCATTGGCGCCTAAAAACAGGATCTACCCAGCACGCGTCCGCAATGAGGATGAGCTGGCCACACTGCTACTCGCATCCGCCAGCACGCGTGTTCCTCTCTTGACGTTATGGATGACGACTTGGTCGCGAGAGTGCGATGAAGTATCGCCCATTCTCCGTGAGCTGATTGAAGCCGACGGTGTGGGCGAGAAGGAAGGCAGTGTCTCTTTTGTCGAAGTAGAGATGGACTCTCCCGACTTGGGCGGTGTATCTGGAGTGGCTACTCGCTATTTGATTAATAATGTGCCTACGCTGCTGGCATTTGATCGCCAGGAACCGCAACTTGAGACGAAAGTTACCAAGGTTGCAGATCTGAGAAACAAAGCCTTCCTCACCAAGTGGATCGAGACCGAGGCTGCTCGACGTGGAAAAGGCGGCGCTGGTGGTAGTATTGGGGGTCTGTTCAGGGGTCTGTTTGGCCGGTCGTGAGCGCACGAACGATGGGCTTCCGTTTCCAGCGGTCCCTGATTCAATATCACACAACGGGCCAGCCATGCCACAGCGTGCTTTCTCCGTATACAAAGAGTCTTTTGAGCTGTCCAAAGAACTCGATGCAGCAGAATGCGTTCCTCGCGCAACAAAGGATCGAGTCTGGCCGCATGCGGAGGGAGAGACAGTAGGACAATAGCCCAGCCAGAGCCTGGTCTCCTTTAATGCACCGTTTATCTGTCGGAATGTTATGCGAGTTACTCCAACGACCCGCGATATTACATTACAGCTACGATGAATCCTTGCGACGATCGAAGCCATTTTCCTCCCCCACCACCAGCCCTGCCCCTGTGTGTACCAGCACCACCAACGCAGCGATGGGCAACGTGTGACCACTACCATGCACGCTATAGAAGGCAGAATGGCGGAGGCATTGGCCTCCAAATATGCACATCGTGCAGACAGGCATCATACAACCGACTGAACCTTCAGCTTCCCCCTGGCGCTCTAGGCTGGCTTCGTAACTTGCACGATGGCACGGCCATGAATGCCAATGCTCAGCCGGCTGTCACGACCATACCCCCTTGGAATGGCTTCCTCACCCGAGTTTGCTTGCCATGCGAGGATCTGATCTTACAACAAATACATCATCGCACCGCCGTACTGCCACCTGCGACCGCGCCAGCGTGGACCCATGACCCGCAATTAGACGGGCCTCAACGTGAATGGCAGAATTATCCTACAGTCTCTTGCACTTGTAAATTTCGGCTTAGTCGGCTGTTGGTACCTCAGGCTCCTGTGCTCTGTACCGAACATCTTGAAGAAAGGCATGCGAAGTTGATTACCAAGAAGACCGCCAACGAGCGCTGGCTCCGTAATGTGCAGAAGACGCAAGGATCGCTTGCGCAGGCTAAACCGGGGACTGCGCGGAATCGAATTGCCAATGGGTCTTTGCGTGCCTGTCGTGTGAGTAGATATTTGCTGCTGTTACGACGGCCGTCAATGTATGTGTACTAATCTTTCGGATCTAGTGCGGCGAAGAAATCAACCACCCCGTTGGGCATGTCCCCCGTGCGTACGTATGTATGGGATGTGATGGATATGTTGGCATCATGACCCTCACTGCGCCGCCTCTGGCAGTACGCACAGTACAGGTACGGTCGAAACTTAGCCACTTCAAGATTGGAAGAAACAAACTTCAGTTGCATGACGTTTAGTGGTCTACCATTGACCCCAAGATTCTACTGGAGACTCGGTGTCTGATTTGTTCCCTGGTATGAGAAGCCGGCCGCGAAACACGAGTGGCCTTACAGTACAACTAGTGATCTCGGAAGTGGACGAACGAGGATATACGCTGGCTTTTCTTGACCGGTCACAGCTTTTACAAGGCCGTGTTTGTGGCAAATAATGTACGGCGCTTTCTCCTCGATCATTTTGCTCACTTGAACTACACCCCCAAGGAAGTGCTGTTTGTTACTTTGCTCTTTTGTTTCTCCCAGTACGCTCGTTCCTTGAAGATATAAAAATGAACAAACCTCGCACCCTTCCTTCATTGCAGTTTGCAAGCTGCCTTTTCTCCCACTATACCACTCAAGATATCACTATACAATGCCTCGGAGTAGTCTCTATGCCAAGAAGATGGACTTAGGGAGATCTCAGATTGGCCGGTCAAATGGTATTTACAGACTCCGACAAGCTGAGCTTGCGGCGTACGAGAGACTGTCGAAGTTGACATTGCTGATCTGCTCAGGAATCAGCCGATACCTCTAAGTATGGCTGCGCGACAGCTTACTGCCCCGTCCGAGTATCGATGAACCACAGCGTCGAGCAAGTGAGAACCCTGCCGCGGCCACTGCTCCATACAAAGCTGTCAAGATGAGAATCCCTCCAGCAGGTGACACCATGATCTGGATCTCTCCGTTGCTTGGCGAGCGACTCTGCTCATGGAGAGCATCCCAACGCTTTCACAGACGGACGTCTTGTCGAGAGTGCGCCTTTGGTGACGGAAAGCCCTTCAGTTGTTGTTTCTGGAAAATCCTCGAGGTCTGATCTCACAGCCGCGACCTCAGCTTGCTAGCTGACATGTGCGTATAATGCTTCTTGCTGGTCACCTGCCGAATCACCGGCAGCGCCGCGACGTCCTGCTCGACGGCCACGGACACTGCCGCAGCAAACATTTTCTTGATCGGGCGCTCCCGGAATCAAATGCGTCCTTGCTTTCGGCGACTCGAATGCATTTTCAGATTTCACACTTCCTAGCTTCACACTTGCTTGCTTCATCATTCCCCAACAACATCACACAGCAACTATCACCATCTCACCTCATCTCACACTTCTCCCATTCCACCGCCCACTACCACCACCATCTCGAGATCGCAGCCATGGCCGCATCTCCTGCTCCCACTCTCCTCGCGGCTGCCCTGAGCCAGAACCGAAGCCCTCTTGACCTACTGCCACGCGAGCTCAAAGAGCAGATCAACCTGCACGTCCTCACATTCGACAAGATTGTCATCACATCGAAGCATGCGCGCGGAGTGATGGGACCCGTTCGGGACGTCGACGGAGAAGTGAAAAGCACGTTCAGCTTTTCGACCACCTACTCTAGCAGCATCTCCGAAAAGGCCAAACTCGGCGAGTATCGCTGGATGGTTCAACAGCACATCATCAACGACATGAGGTGCACCTACGTCACCATCAAAGACTTCCAATTCACCAACGCCTCGAAATTGATCAAGACACTCGAGAAGAACGGCAAGCTCCAAGACTTTCTCCTGCGGCCAAATGAAGTCGGCATGCCGAATCGGAAATCTGCCCTGCGCGGCATCATCTTCATACACCACGTCACGAAGCACTTCTCCAGCGACTTCTTGACCAAAATCGAGCAGTGGAACAAGCAAATCGAGCGTTTGAGAAAGGGCAATGTCGCAGTCTTTCACATGGAACACCGCTTTCCCGTTGGCAAAGTCGCGAACATGGAAGTGGTTCGGCAATGTGTTGCGGATCTCGGCTCAGCTGGAGCATTGAGGAACGCGACACAGAGAGACACAATTGCCAAAGCATTACGCAAGTGTCTCGGTGAAGCTGATGTGGTGGATCGGGAAGCGAGTCGCCGTCTGGAGGAGCAGGATTCTCTGGGTCGGCTGCGGTATCAAGCTTTCCGCGAGCAGGAGCAGGCGGAGGCGGATGGCGAGCTTCTGCATGACGAGAACGAGTACGAGGACAATGAGCCCGAGTTCATGCCCGAGTATTACCGCGACGACGATGAGGAGATGATGGACGGTGGCGACGAGGAGATGTTGGATGTCCCGAACCAGCATGCACAGGCAGCCTGGGGTGCACTTGGAGCCGCCGGCTTCCCTGGTGAGTGCTTCATCCTGCTTCTGCTGAGTCTTTTACTGACCTCAATCTTCTAGCACGCTGAATCTGTTTGGCCAAGACGCCGAGAATGTCTGAGGGAGATGTCTGAACAAATTGGGATGTTTTGTGCTGCTAGCCACAATATAGAGTGGGAATGACAGTGTATCAATGGAGCAGGCCATGTCTTGGCTTGGAAAGGGACTACCCGCTCGAGAACATATCAAGTGGCGGGCTGAGGGGCTTGTCAATCAGAAAGGTGCTAGTTTTGAAATCAAGCTGGCCAAGAAAGTGGTGAAAGATAACAGGAAGCACATTGAGAAGGACAAAGCCAAACTTAGTAGATGTATTGAAGAAAAGACTGTAGAAGCCTGATGACCAATAGATACATTGTTCACGTGTAACAGGAAGTCGGGGGTAGAAAAGTGAGAGGGGAAGCTTACTAGATGCACATACTCAGCGCAGGCTCTTCCTCAACAATCCTAACGACAGACAGACAAGGCGGCCCGTCCGTACAAGCAAGCCGCGGAGATGGAAGTCGCTTCAACCTGTCCGGGATGGAATCCAGCCAACCCTTCTTCCAGCTCTTGGCAAGTGACATACTACAACTCTCACCTCCCTCTATTCTTCAACTTCCTCCAGACCAACAAGCCCAGAAACACACCCATCCCCAATCTCCCGACCAAAGCCACAATAACAGCCCGTCTCACAAGCTCATAATACCTACCACGATCAGCACAAGTCGGTAGAAGACACTTTACAGCAGCATCAACCCACCCTTCCAACATAGTCGTAACCGCAGCTTTATATCTCCCCTTCCTCAACCCCGTCCCCAATCCATGGAACCCCGTCTCATCCGGTCTTGAAATATCCATTTCCTGTGGAATAGAACATTCCGTCGTCCCATCCAGACCCGTAACTCGTACGCTCTCCGCCGCGCCTCCAAAACTCGGCTTCTTCTCCTCATTATCCCGAAATTCAGCACCAGATTGCAGCTCCACCCTCTTCCGATTCTTAAACCGATAAGTCATGACCCATATACAAAATCGCACATCCAGCGGCGTGAAAGAAGGATAAGTCCATAATTCCAACGCATCGCCCGGAGGAACCAAATCCAGAAAATCCGAAATCACACCCAATGTCAATCCCCAGAGGAGCAGCGGTCCTTCCCGTCTGGGAGGGTCCGAAAATTGTCCCAAGAGATCAGATCTCCATATCCTCGTCGCCAAACCCTTTACACCATCCCTCTTATTCGGCTGCGCAAATCGATTGTCTTGTAACGTATCCGTTTCCAATCTACTATGCAGACTCTCCGAAGGTTCCAAACTAATAGCCGCAAAGACCATTTTCCCAAGTATAGCCCCCGCCATCCATTTCTTGACGCCAGTCTCCTGCTGCGCAATTCTCGCACTCACATCCTCCAACACCACCGTCCGCCTCCCGGGATCCCTCAACGAAGACAACGGAACCCAATGCGTACTCGCCACTTCACTAGGCTGTAATTTCAACCCGGGGATATCGTGAGTCGTCAATAAAAAGACATAGGGACAGAGAACTAGGAGGGGTTTTTTGCCCCAGTGCGTCGTTACGAGTCTTTGGGGGAGATTGCCGCAGGGGAGAGAGTGGAGGGTTAAGTCTATGCCTACTTCTTCCCAGGTTTCGCGGATTGCGGCGTGGGCATCGGAGGGGTCTGAGGGGTCACGTTTTCCGCCTGGAAGCGCTATGTGTGAGGTCCAGCGGTCGCCTTTGCGGGCGGCACGTTTGATGAAGAGGAGTTCGGGCGTCGAGTGGGAAGTCCAGGGTTGGCTGAAGAATTGGTCTAAATTTGAGGGTTTGGGGGAGGAGGGGGATGGCCAGTGGGAGTAGGAGGGGTTTAATCTTATGATGAGGGCGACTGATGCTCGTTTTTGAAGACCTTCGGGATTGGGGAGATCGGGGTAGGGGTTGGTGGTGAGATCGCTGAGGATTGTTTGGAGGTGGAAGATGAGTTCTGGGGAGGACATGGTCTGGTCTAATATTGTTACTGTCGTCTATCCGGTATACGGAGTAGGTATATGGGTGATATGGAAGAAGGTTGATATGGAGCGAGCTGAAGAGTTCCCGGGGAAACACGAGACGATTGCCGGACTCCGATCTCGCGTCGACTTGCTTGACGATCGATGCATAGATTATGCTGTGCAACCCAACTCAAATTTGAACAAAAGTCTCGTCCTGCGAATGTCGGCTGTGAAATGATGGAAACAATGGCCGAGAAGCGATATCTTCAATATTTTCACCAGAACGATATCATTATCGTTGCCATTGACCGAGCACGTGTAACGTCCATGTTGCTGATTGGGACACGATCTGCACGATTGAAAGCTTCGCAGCTTCGCTCCAGCACCAGCGGGGCTGGCGAGACTAAGCAATTCGATAGTTGGGTCGAGAAACGTCAATCTTGCATCCAGCCATTAACCTTTCTGCAACACTTCTTCACAATCTCGAACCTTTTCTCACGACTCACAACTAAAGTCAAGTCAAGATGAGGTTTGGAAGAACGCTGGAGACGTCGATATACGGGCCGTGGAAGGGCAACTACATTGACTACGGCAAGCTCAAGAAGCTGCTGCGCGATGACGATTCCGCTCCCTCTTCTCCCACAACCGCAACACCCTCATCCAGCGACAAGTGGACCGACGACGATGAATCCAAGTTTGTCGACGAGCTGGTCAATGTGCAGCTGGAAAAGGTGCACAAATTCCACAAAGACACTTATGAAAAGCTGCGAGACCGGACGGCCAAATGCGAGGCCCAGCTCGACTCAATCGCGGCCGCCAACACATCCAGCAAGAAACCCGTGCCCAGCGACGCCGAGCAGAAGAGGATTCTGAAGGATGTGCTGGCTGAGTTGGACAACATCACGGCCGAGACGAATGAGCTGGAAAAGTATAGTCGCATCAACTATGCCGGCTTCCTCAAAGCTGCAAAGAAACACGACCGGAAGAGAGGAGCCTCATACCGGTTGAGACCTCTTCTGCAAGTCAGACTGGCGGCTCTCCCCTTCAACAAGGAGGATTACGGTCCACTGCTGTTTCGATTGAGTGCCATGTACAGCTTCGCCCGGCAGCAAGTCGATGGTGAGGGCAAAGATGACAAGGCATCGGAGAGCCAGGACGGCAGCACGACCAGCAACCTGAAGGAGGAATACGTCAGCCACAAGTTCTGGGTGCATCCCGAGAATCTGCTCGAGGTCAAGACGATGATTCTGCGTCGCCTGCCCGTCCTCGTCTACAACCCTCAAACTTCAAAGACCGCCGAGGGCACCCAACCCGACCCGTCCATCACCAGCATCTACTTTGACAATCCGGCATTTCAGCTCTACTCTAACAAGGTGGAGAACAGCGCCGGTTCGTCTCTCCGTCTACGTTGGTATGGAAGTCTCAATGCCCGACCCACCATCTTCGTGGAGAAGAAGACCGTCGACGAATCAAACACATCCCGCGAAGCCCGCTTCAACACAAAAGACAAATACGTCCAGCGCTTCATCAACGACGACTATCATATGGAAAAGCAAATCCAAAAACTCTCCGACCGCGCCGGTCCTGATGCCACCGAGACCAAGACCATGGAAGCTTCTGTCGAGGAAATCCAATCCTTCATCAAGGAATACAATCTCCAGCCGGTGGTCAGAGCAAACTACACCCGCACAGCCTTCCAGATCCCCGGCGATAACCGCGTCCGCATCTCCCTCGACACAGATCTAGCTTTCATCCGCGAAGACGCCATCGACAGTGATCGTCCATGCAGAGATCCTGATTCCTGGCATCGCACGGATATTGACAGCAACGAGCTCGAGTACCCATTCACCTCCATCCGCAAAGGCGAAATCACACGTTTCCCATTCGCGGTTCTCGAAATCAAAATACGTACTTCCACTCCAGGCAAGAAGAGCGCAGAATGGATCGAAGATCTAATGAATTCCCACCTCGTAAAAGAAGCACCTCGATTCTCCAAATTCGTCCACGGAGTAGCTCAACTTTTCGAAGACTACGTCAATACATTCCCCTTCTGGCTCTCCCAAATCGAAACCGATATTCGGAGGGATCCGCAACAGGCTTTTGAGGAAGAAGTTGCGAAACGGCAAAAGGAGCAAGAGGATGAGTCTGCCGTTGGTTCACTTCTCAAGAAATCTAGTCTTGGAGCAGGAGGCACTTCACGAAGCCAGAATGGTGGCAAGGCTGTCATTTCACCGGTTGGAAGTCCGAGTGTGTCGGCAACTATGGAGTCCAGTTTTAAAAGGGCTTCACATATTCAACCTCAGGGAACCGAGGATGTTGTGGAGGAAGTCGATGATGATGAGACTGGACAACAGACTCATACTGCTGCTGCGAATGGAGGTAACGGCAATGGGAGGTTGAAGTCCCTGTTCCCGACATTCAGCACTTCCAAGTACGCTGCTTCTCGCCGCAATAAGAAGAATCTCCCGCCTGGAGTCGTGGAACCTAAAGCTTGGATCAAAGATGCCGGTCCCGTGCGCGTAGAAGGCAAAGTCTGGCTCGCGAACCAGAGGACTTTTATTAAATGGCAGCATGTCAGTGTGTTGTTGGCGAGTTTGAGTTTGGGATTGTTTAATGCTGCGGGGCCGGAGAATCGGGTGGGGAAAGTTTTGGGGATTGTGTATACGCTTATTGCGGTTTTCGCGGCGGGGTGGGGGTATTGGACTTATATGTGGAGGATGGGGTTGATTCAGGGGAGGAGTGGGAGGGATTTTGATAGTGTGTTGGGTCCTTGTGTTGTTTGTGTGGGGTTGATTGTTGCTTTGATTTTGAATTTTGGGTTCAAGTATAGGGCGATTATGGAGGAGAGGGAGAGGGATGGTCATGGGGGATTGTTTTTGCAGGGCGGGTATTGAGGGGTGAGGTGTTGGGAAGGTAGGGTGTATTATATATATAAGAAGGAAGAAGATCTGGCTTGGATGAGGGTTGTGCCTGGCTTTGGTGCTCGTTCGTATAAGGCGGATTATTTCTTACTCTGGTCTGATTGTGTTTGTGATGTGGTTGTCCACCGAGCTGGCTAGATCCTCCTATTGGCTCGGGAAAAGCGGACGCTAGCTCATGTTCGTGATATACACAAACCAGTTCCATCCCCCACTTTCTTTCCTACATCAACCTTTTTCCCACATCGACTTTCTCGAGATATTCAGCCACTTTCATCAGCTCTTGACATTTGAACACTTAGACGTGCTTCCCATTATTCAATCAAATTTTCCATTATATCATCGATTGGCATGGCTTCATCAGACTCAGCGGGTTTCGTCACACTGCTGTCGCGTTGTGCAACATACCTTACAACAACGAAAACCTAATGACTTCCAGATTTTGGCCTGTTTCTTTTCTGTCGTGCCTGCGCTGATTTCTGCGATGAATGGCACGGTTCATATACGCGCTTGTGTGACATTTGGAATATATGCACTTGCCACGACCAATGATGTTCTTCGCGTTCTCTTCTCTCTTCTCCGTTATACTTTTGCGCGCAAGATATGCGTGTGTGCGCGAGCGAGAGGCGTTGAGATGTGTTGGAACTGAGGTAGATGCGGAATAATAACTACTTTGAATGTTGAGATGGAAAGATACCTGCAAGACTAAGAGGTATACCGTAATTGTTTCGTAGTATGTCTCCTATAGCTCTGATTTGCTCGGAAGTCGCGGGCGCCAGCTGATGTACTCAAAAAGACATGTTTTCTAAACGCCTGTGACGAACAAGCCTTGCTTGGCTGTTCTTGGAGATTTGCTGACCTTCTGATCTTCTATTGGTTCGGGAAGAGCGGACGCTAGCTGATGTTTGTCATATATTCCAGCCAGCAGTTCCCCCGCCCTTCCTCTTTCCTACATCAACTTTTCCAAATGTCCCCCAGTTTCTGGGACAGACAGTAATACCTTAAGCATTGCAGACGTCGATGACCCCCGAAAAATTCTGCCTGAATTCCAGCAGAACATAATCTTTTGTGTACAGCTGGGTTCGCCGAATTTCAGTATCCGCCGTTGCTATTGCTGTCACTGTCGCTGTCGCTGGTGCAACATCAGCAACAAACGAGCAAAAGAGCTTGGTTGGCTGTTCTTCCGAATGTAAGATTTTGCCCTACCTTATCTTCCTCCACAATACGCGAAGCGGGTGTGTACTTGCATCGCCTGGGCTTTCACGATAATTGGAGTGTGCAAGTCTGCGACACGCGCTTGTGTGACGGTTGGAAGTGGACCCGCCACAGCCAACGCTTTCCAGCTTCTCTCCACTTTCTCGCACCCCTCGTCTCCCTTGTGTGAAGTACATACTTGTGCGCGAGCAAGAGAAATGTCTATGTCTTCCTCGCGTGGCCATGCGGGATGAGCTGCGGTGGTGGAACATGAGGCAAATGCGGAGCAACTGGAATCGAGAACGTAAGCGCTCTCTCTCTCTCTGTCACTCTCTCCTTGCTCTGGGCTGGGCTGTCAAGGAGAGAGCTTCTCTCCCTTTTTCCCAGCGCCGTTTGAGAATCTTCCAACCTCGATTTTCTTGATTGCTTTACTCTGGTAGTACTTCCTTACTGGTCTCTTGGCCGCTTCCACTCTTTTTGGAAAGATTCTGGTGCTTTGTGCTTTGTGTCCTGGTGATACTTCCATTCACAATATTTTATTCTTTTCCGTCGTTCAGTATCGACAGATCCCAACAGAATCGAAGTGGCAACACCTCCCTCAACATGTCCTCTCTCGCCCTCCTCTCAGCATTCATCGCCTCAGCCTCCGCTCACGGCTACGTCCAAGGCATAGTCGCCTCAGGAACCTACTACCCAGGCTATAATCCCGCTTTTCAATACCGCGACCCAATTCCCATCGTGGCAGGCTGGAGCGATCCTCAAGATATTGACAATGGCTACATTTCTCCCCAATCATACTCAAGCCCGGATATAATCTGTCATCTCTCCGCTACTCCTGGCGGAATCGCCGCTCAAGTTTCCGCCGGTGACACAGTGGAACTACAGTGGACTCCATGGCCCGATAGCCATCACGGCCCTGTGCTAGACTACATTGCAAGATGTCCTGGAGATTCGTGCGAGAATGTTGACAAGACGAAATTGGAGTTCGTGAAGATTGGGGAGGAAGGGTTGGTGAATGGGGAGCCGTTACCGGGGAAATGGGCAAGCGATGACTTGATTGCGAATAACAATTCATGTATGCTCTCTTCATTCTCCCGTTTCATGATCTTGCTGACAGTTCACTCATTAGGGTCTGTGACAATCCCAAAGTCTCTAGCCGCAGGGTCTTACGTCCTCCGCCACGAAATCATAGCCCTTCACTCCGCCTCCTCAACCAATGGAGCCCAAAACTATCCTCAATGCATCAATCTCAACATCACATCCTCAGGATCAGGAACTTCAGACCTCTCTTCCTCGGGCGCAATTCCAGCAACACAATTCTACAAAGCCAAGGATCCAGGTCTGCTGATCAACATCTATACCTCGCTATCAACCTACCAAATCCCAGGCCCAACTCTCTGGAGCGGCGCCACCTCAGCAGCTGCTAAACAAACGGCTGTGAAGATTGAAAGCTATGCACCACTTGTGACCGGGAGTTATACTAGTTATGTTACTCCTACGCCATATACCTCTTCAACTTCCAATGGGAAGGACATGACTGCTGCGACCGCTACTACGGCAATGGCATCTGGAGCAAGCCCGTACTCGAAAATCGAAGCTTTGATAGAAGCGCTGCCTTCGGGCGCTTTGACGGCAAGTGTAGTGTTGCCTTCTGCAACTGCGACTGTGGGTGTGGAGGGGATGGAGTGGGGTGAGAGACCGGAGAAGGAGTTGCCTGAGGGGTGGACGTTGAGGGACCTTTTGGGGTGGGTGCAGTTTTTGATGAAGGAGGCTTGGGAGGGTGAGGGAAAGAAGAGGGGGTTGCATGCGAGGGATTTTCAGGGCGTTTGAGTATAGCCTTGGTGTGGTGCGAGCTACTGCTTCTTCTTTCTCTGTGATTTGCCTTGCGAGCTGGGCTCGGTCAAGGTTCTGGTTCTTAAGGTTCGTGGACATGTAGTATAAGTTCACCGCAGAATCTCTGCCGATGGCTTTGAGTGCGGGTTTGTGTACTACCATCAAGTCTTCGAGGCTGCTCTCTTCATCAACTACCGCCTCCGGTGTGCCTCTCGCACCACCCAAGAACCGTGCTCCACCAATGCAATCTATTGGCTGGCCTTTCTGTGAGATGACCTTCGTCTGGGAAGCTCAGCAAACGACTTTCGATTCCTTTTGCCTGCAATATTTGGAGCACGGCGATGCCTTCTGTGACGGGAGGCCGATAGTCCAGCTCATTGGCGATGATAAGAGTGGGTGTTGTCCAATTCTGGGTGTGATTCAGAGGGTTGTACTTGTTATAGCCGGTCGGGTCCTTGTACATTGGCCCTCCGAAGTGATTCTCGAAATAGACGAGGTCCATGCTCTGCAGATCGCACTCGTCAGCAAGCAGAGCTACTATAGTTAGAGGTCTGAGGACTCACATAGAGACCAGCAGTATTCAACAGCCCACTCTCAGTAACCAGTGCCTTGAACCGACGTCCAAGCGGCTGGCCCTGGATCCAATTCACCATGTATCCACCATAACTGATCCCAAGAGCAACAGCCCGCGTCGTATCAACAAAAGGTAGATGCGCCTCAATATAGTCGAAACCTTTCTCCAAGTCCACGTATGGTTTGCCGCCATGTTCGTTGATCACTCGCCTTGCGTACTCCTGTCCAAAGCCCGTGGAGCCGGAGAAGTTCGGCGCCACAACGACATAGCCTTGCTCCGCAAAAAGAGCAAAGTTCCAGTTGGCCCAATAGCTGGACGCCCAGGCGTTGGTGAATCCCGCGTTTGGACCTCCGTGGATACAGTATAGTAGAGGATATCGTTTGGTAGGTTGGAAGTTTCGTGGTTTGATTATCCATGCTTGCACTGGCATATCATCCGCACCAGGCCATTCGATGGATTCGAACTGTACTCTGTCTAGCTCTAGTTGGTCACTCTCGGCGGCGCCTTTGCAGATGGTAGACAGTACCAGGTCTGGGATGCTCAAGGTTGCCCAGTGACGCGGTAGAGTCATCGTGCTTCCGCTTAGTAGAATGGCAGAGTCTAGTAGATGGAACGATGCAATTGACCATCCCGAAGTTAGAGGCTGTGCCACCAAACGAGTCTCCGTCGAAGGAGAGGCGTAGAAAAGTCTCATCTCAGCCCTGTCCTCGGCGAGGAAGTAGAAGCCAGTACCATCCGCTGAGAGCTCTACTTTTTGGGGTGACAGAAGGATTTTGCGAGCCTCGTCACGATAGATCTCGTAGGATGAGAATGTAGGAGTGCTCTGGAGGTTCTCACAGACGACGATAAGACTTGCTTCATCCTCGAGCCATGAGTTTCGCTTCTGTAAGAATACCATCTTGTTTCCATCCGGACTGACTCTGGGAGAGTAAGATGCCCCATAGAATCCAGCTGGCTGTAATTTCTTACAGATGAGGTGGTTCTGCTGGAGTATTGCTTGTGTTGGAACGTAGTAAACATTAGTCAGGGGGATCTCTGTTATCGTGGGAACATGTGCTCCAATGATTAGTGACAAGCCATGCTTGTTGAGGTGAATCCCGCCGAAGGGTCGATATTCCTGATCGTTCAACCCTTGTAATGTATCAAACCAGCCGTTCATGAGACGCGGTTGGGAGCCACTCTCTGGGAATTCTATCTCGGCACAGAACAATGATGTCCTTTGAGATGTGATCCACGATCCTTCAGTACGTACAGGCATGGAAGTATACTCGCGGCCAGATGATTCTGGATGTAGATTCACTCGCCCCGTCGCAGGCCTAGAAACGGGAGCCGAGAAGACTGTGATGGCTTTGTGGTCCAATGTGGCTACCGCGCCCAGACCGCGTGCTCCATTCGACAAATTTCCACCTCGGACGAAGCTGATCTCTTCGTGTGAATCATCATGCAGGGAGACCACATGTACATCCACTGAATCAAATTCGGTACTTTCGAAGACAACAATCGTGTCAATCATCCCCTCAATCCAGAAGGCGGATTGCAGATTTGAGCTTGGGTACAGTTCCTCGACTTTATGCGTCTTGACATGGTGTAGCTTGAGCTGTGAAGTAGTGTTTTGAGACTTTGTGCAGAACTTCCGCTCAATATAGAGAAGGCGTTCTGCTGATGCGTCTGGCCAAGGTCCTTCGAATTCGGGTATCGATATGATCGCCCTGATGACAGTCAGATCATCACATTGCTTGGAGGTTGGAAGGTGAATCGAATGAGGCGACATACTCTGGAGTGACGGCCGGACGTTCTGTGTGTGCCATTGTTGGATGTTGGATGCCTAGACAGACGTATCGTAACGTAAAAAGTTAAGGACGACCCTGGAGCTTGAGCTTGGCAGGAATAGCCGAACCCCTTTTATGCACATGTGCCTCTTACGTACACATTTCATTTGCTGTAAGGCATGGTAGTCAGCGAACTACGAAAAGAGGTTCTATGAAGAACTACCTACGCAAGTAAACAAGTTACACGTTAACCGCATTGATCATATAGATTAGATCTTGGCTCTTAAACATTATGTCTTAACATTCGACCGCAAACAGACTCCTCCTGGCCTAAACGACGGGACAAACAGTCCAAACAGTCTCAAGATCAATCTTATCGGATAGCACACTCCAGTCATAGCCAAAGCTCAGACCAGCGCTTCCTTTGGCAGCGAAAAAATCGTTTGGGCTCCCACATTTAAGATAGCCCGTAGCTGAGCCTCTCGTCTGCTTGTAATCAACCTTGCACTGTCCGAGTGGCGACGAGACCTGCGAGTTCCAGCCAAGGTTGAAAAGACCCTTGGAGGAGAAGCTAAAACTGCCCTTCACTGCGAAGCTGCCAGAGACGGCATTTCGGAGGTTGCCTTGAGGGTCGAGGAAGAAGACGCTACCAGTGGAGGAGGTCCAGGAGGAGCCGGCGGAGATGTCCAGAAACAGGCCAGAAATTTGGGTGTTCCATGAAGACCAGCCACGGAGCTTGAAGCATTTCTTGTCAGTCGGCTTGGGAGCCGTGGGCTTTGGGAGAGAGGGCCTGGGATGGCTTGTTAGATCAGTTGGGAATGTGGACTGAGAAGATGAACTGACCAGCCAGGGACGCTGGGCGCCGAGGGTTTGTTGGGGTATGTTGATGGTGGCTGAGATGGAGGGTACGTAGCTGGAGGCTGCGGCTTTGGCTCTGGCTTTGGTCTTCACATCGATGATCGATTAGCACACGGATTCCTGTACTCGATGGCATCAGGCGGAACTTACGGGGTGGGCTTCGAGGATGGATACGCAGCTGGAGGCTGTGGCTTTGGCTCTGCCTTTGGTCTTCATATCGATAATCGATTAGCGTGCGTATTACTGCATTCGGTGGCGTTGGGCGGTACTTACGGAGTGGGACCCGAGGATGGATACGTAGATGGAGGCTGTGGCTTTGGCTCTGCCTTTGGTCTTCACATCGATGATCCATTAGCGCTCATATCACTGCATTCGATAGTATTTGGCAGAACTTACGGCGTAGGGCTCGAGGGTGGATATGTAGCTGGAGGCTGTGGCGATGGCTGCTTGGAAGACTCGACTGGCTGATATGGGGCTGGCGAAGAGGGTTTGGCCGGCTGGGGCGGCTGATATGGGGCTGGCGCAGAGGGCTTGGCTGGCTTGGCTGGCTCGGATGGCTGAGATGGCTGAGATGGCTGAGGCTTCGCTGGCTCAGTTGGGGGCAGCGGAGCAACGCACTGTGAAACTCATGTATTAGCAGCTATAACCCCTTTCTCCCATGCAGAACACTGTGAAGCTTACGCTCTTGGCATCACCAGCGTCCTTGTCATTGCTGTAAGACCAACTGGTTGCGATAGTAAACTTGTCGGATCCAGAGCTGTAGCCGACATTGGTCGCAAAGGAAGCGTCCCAAGCACGAGTGTACATGGCGCAGACTTGACCTTGCGAGACGCCGTTTTTGTAAAGCATGTAGGTGTTGACGAAGCGGCACGTAGCTCTGCCGTTGAGGTAATCCGCATTGTACTTAGTCTCGGCCTCACAAGCAGAGATGCAGCGTTCGGGGCTGAATGTCTGTCCATCGTTCCAGGTCTTCTCGGTGATGTACGTGTAGCAAGTCTCGTCCGTTGGGGCATTGATAGCGCTGTCGTGGCAGTTCACACCGGTATAGCCTGGGACTGTGTAACTAGGTGGTTTAGGGATCGGAGCTGGAGCAGGCGCTGGGACCGGAGCTGGAGCGGGAGAAGGAGCAGGAGACTGCGAAGGATAGCTTGGAGGTTGGGCTGGAGCAGAATAGGTAGGAGGCTTGCTGTAGCCAGGAGGAGACGGCATGGCCGATGCGGAGGCCGCCAGCGCGACCACCGCAAGAGAAAGTGCGAAAGTCATGGTTGTAATGAGTGACAGTGTTAACGAATGATTAACGATTGAATGAATGGACGACAACGTCGAAAAAGAAAGGGACTGCTGCTTGATCTGACGACTGCTGCTCGTTTTCAGCAGACTGAATACTTACCCTTTATACCTCGAACCTGATCTTACCTGCAAGAACAGCGCCGCGGAGGACTTCTAGGTTCTTCGAAGCGAAGTATTCATCAGATTCATGCATAGCCGTTATTGGTATTCTGGAATCTGGATGCTGTACGATGTCCGAGAGTCAAGAACTGTTCCTCTGGGTAAGCGCAGCCGGACATGCCATACTCATTCGGGAACGTAATCACCGCCAGGCTTGGGTTTGCACTAGCCTTTCTCAGAATAGAGGTGATCAGCAACTTGTGTTTTGATACCAGAAGAATTGCCCCAGAATTGGTTGGGACATCCTGCTGCTTTGCTGAGGTATTATCGGTTTGACCTGACTTCAAGCGAGGACATACTTCCCATGTCGGGTCTTCGTTGCCGTGCGAGTTTTGACTTGTTGAACATCTGTTCAAATGCCGGAACTAGCGATCTTTGAGAACTTGGCGCCTGTCGCGACTCTGATATTGTCCAGGCGCTTTGGGCGTTTTCGAGACTTTCGGCATCTACGCCCACGAGGCGGAGCACGAATCGCAATAAGCAGACACATGCATGCTGCCATGGCGACATGGTCATGGTCGTCGCGTGTTGCAACGTCGGTCTTGACTTTACAGGCTTTCCACATGTCTGTCAAGTATGTATCTCCATTTCACATCGCATTTGACATCTCGTGGAAAAGGTCTCTAAACACTGTCCAAGATTGCGGACAGCACCAGACATCGGGTCGTCAGGAATTTGGTCGGCATAGGAGTGCGGGGTCTTCTTAGGAGACCCAAGACTAGCAATTTCAGGTCCTCCGCATCAAGGCGCCAGTCCAGTTCCCCAAATAGTAATGTAGTGGGAGACTTTCGCTAAGCGGTGCCAGCTTTAGGGTCACATTGTTGTCGACTCGTGCGATCGATTCTTGTGTGCATGTGATGTCACAAAAGCTGCCACCTCCTCGTATTCGGCCCCTGCGACGAAGTTAGTGTGAGGCAAAGACTCATACACTGCAGTATTCGGAATGGGAACGCTAGAGACTCCAAGTGACAGAATTCTCTTGGAAGGCCACCAGCATCAGTGTGAAACAGGCTCTTGCTTGGAGCAGTGAGGACAGTCCGGACCAACTGCCAGCTTCAGAAGAGCTTCGAGAGCATGGCGCTGGATGGGATGATGTCTCGAACCTAGCGATGTTTGATGCTATGACACTGCATGAAAGTAGTAAGGCAAACCTCTATGGAGACAGGCGTGGTGAAGGCGATGTGAAGATCTTCGTTGTGCAGCGGCCCGAGGCCGACGGCCTGCATGCCAAGCTGATGAGTGGCTTGAAAGTACATGTAATTGATGCAATAAGATAGAAAGTAAGCCATGCTGTGATGACCCAGAAGGCTGAGGAGAACACTCAGAGCGGCTCTCGCATGTGCTTTTTGATGGCGGCTTATGATGGACATGTGTATTGAGGGATGAGAAAGAAGAAAGAAAGGGAGAGCAGGTGGAGTCGCCAAGGGACGCGGTCGGCGGGCCGAGGCGTGGTGACAGGGGAGGGGAGGGGTCAGGCACGAATTTGCCTGGGGAAGGAGAGTCTGACCGTGACAACAACTGTGACAGTGAACACGACGCGGGAGTGTCATCACTGAGTTCAACAAAGAGGCGTGAGCGTGGCGATGAATTTCAGGCCATACCTGCTCTGCTCGTCTGTGCATTTTGCCATCTAGACGTACCCTGATTCTGTCGCTCTCCATACACCATTCACATCTCCAGGAAGACGCGACCCTCCCCAGCTTGTCCTTTTTTCAACTTTTACTCCTCTCTCACAAGCGAGGAATCTGTCGGTCCTGACTCGCAAAATGCCTCCTTACGCCGTTCTTCCGGTAGAGGATGCTGATATCCCAAAAGTTTCCAAGCTTGTGGTTGATGGCCTGATCCAAGATGGCTACGTGGAGTACGCCGCAGCCACTTGGCCTGGTCTAGACACATCCGAAGGCAAGGTAGAGGCACAGTCCAGATTTGCAGCGATCAGGAAGCACTTGCCAGACCCAAATCACTTTTTGAAAGTGGTCGACGAGTCCACTGGACTGGTGGTCGCGACGAGTGTAGCTTTTTACAACCAGATACCTCCCAAGACTCTGTCAGGTCTCTCTGGAGATGCCTGGGCGAACGAAGATGACCGCAACTACGCTCAGCATCTGCGTAGTGAAAGAAACGCCGTTCTTCTGCGCGTATTTGCAGGATTGAAGGGCCCGGTCACTGGTATGTGCAACTCGAAAGCGTCTGAAGCTCAGATTGAATCGGCTGCTTACCTGTAATAGAAATCATGGCTTTCTTTGTGGAAGCTTCTGTACAGCGTCAAGGAATCGGAACAATACTCATGAGACATCTCATCAGTTTGAATGCTCAGCGAGGGAACCCACTGGTTCTAATCGCCAATCCCAATGCACTAGACTTCTACTTGAAGCAGGGTTTCAAGGTTGTGGAAGACTCGACGCTGGGAACGCCAGAACAATGGCAAAGCAGGCCTCGGTCTCGCTTGATCAGCATGATCCGTGAGACATGAAGAAGTTGGAAGTGAGCATCATGTTACCTTTGTTTGGCGGCTTTCTGATCACGATGAAATTTCTATAGCTGGCTGCACAGCACTCCTCTTGAATCTCGAGACGGTCTATCCACGTCGGCAAACAGAATCTTCAAGATCTCGGACCACAACGAACAAAGATCTAGAGATGACATGGTCGGTCTTGTTCTTTGGAAATGACGGCCAACACTACCGACCATCCCTTTCGCACCACCGGAAGAATCATCTGGTTCAACGGTGTTTACTGCTCCGGCGCCCTCGTGGGTCCTCGTCACATCCTGACCGCAAGGCACTGTGCGCTCACGGACGGATCCACTGGTGATTTTTACCCCGGCTACGACAATGGTCCTTCATAGTACAGAGGTGGCAACATCCAGTTTTTCTACGCTGTCGACCAGACTGGCGGCCAGTGCGACACCAAGTACGACCACGCCGTGATGGTCATTGACGACCGCCTTGGAGATGCTCTTGGGTACTTCGGAGCCGTTACCCCCTGACTCAAGCCGCTTCAACCAGGCCATGTACACCACTGAGGGCTACCCAAGCGACCGAGACTCTGGCAGCCGTCCATATCGTCAGGATAGCAACACTCTCAGTGACCCCAATACGGCACTCGCACAGCTCGGATGTGACGCCACCAGTCCAATCGTAAGTACTGCGTCTGATATCTTCTACCGTCTTTAGAGCCCCTTCGGTTACTTTTCAACCCCCTGCTCACAACAGTGAGAAAGCAGTACCAACCACCAACAACAGCACTCAGGCACTGTCAAGGGCTTGAAACCTCGCTGATAACAGTGTTGTAGTACGTAACAAGGTCCTGTTCGGTTGTAGCCAACTGTGGCCAACTGCAGTTGCTGGAGTTGGCCTGAGAGTGGGTATTTTCATCAAAAGTCGGTGGATCCGGCTTCCGGCCTGGGCACTAGAAATGTTGTACAACATTGACGGCCCACAACTCCTCTACTACGGCGCCTACAGAGACAAACCAAGATGGCAGAAAAACTATATGGACTCAGGGCTTTCATTCCTGATACTCAAATCAAAAATCGAGTCGCTTTTGAGCTCACAACAATTCCGTCAACATGGCGCCTCGTTCCACCTCCCCTATGAATTCCAACAGCGATTCTGACACGCCACAACCACCAACAAAACGAGTTCGCCAGCCCTTAGCCAAAGCAAGAGCGACAAGTGCCTTTACTCGTGGTAATGTAGAGCCTTAGATTGACCCTTAACTCGATCAAACTGCCTCATAACTTGCCTTGGATACTAGTTAAGATACTAGTCAAGATACCAGTCAAGATACTAGCCAATTCTCTTAGGTTGGTGACGCTGTACTGTCTTAACAGCAACTCTCACAGCCATCTCAATACATTACGGCTAAGGGCAAGATTAAGCCGCTCTAATAGTCTAAGAAGATAAAGGACTTCCTTATAGAAGAATACTTTAAGTAGATCAATATCAACAACCACGTAGACCTTAACCTTAAGCCGGAAGTAAAGAACCATCTCTGTACCGGATTGTCCGAACTCGTAGAGCGTCTAGTTTTATAGAGCTAGGTCAACAGTAAGGCCGCTGAATTTAAGGCTATTCATAGTACATATCAGACACTTTATAACCTCGGCTCTAGATTTAGTGTTGATCCGGAGACTAAAGCGATTACTATACCTACTAAGGTATAGTAAACATACCTAGCTATCGACGGTTATAGGTATATAGTAGTGTTATAATACGGCCCTTACCCGTACTTAACTATCTACGACGTAATATTCGCTAATAAGGCTACTCGAGGTAGGTATATAAAGACTAACTTAGCTCGTAAGGAGTAGGCTCGTAAGGAACTATAGTAACGTACTACTATAATCGTTACTAGTAATACACTCGAGCTTACTATAGAGCTAGAAACACTAATACTAACTCCGGCTCTAGAAGTAAGGATTATTACCGGTCCTATAACTCTAGTTGTCGTCGATAATAATACTATTACTACTAGTAATAGTAAGCGGAAGTAGCCTACCGCTCTACCCCTTCCTATTAAGACACCGGCTCGTAATAGTAGTATAGCTATCCTCGGAGAGTTACTTATACGAGGTTTCGAGTCTATTAGGCTACTAAACTACGCGTTAGAAGTAGACTTTATACTATCTAAGGGATATACTAACAACCTAAGGATCATCTATAAGGCTAACGTACGTTTTAAAAAGAACTACGAGGCTATTCCCTTTATACGTAGGGACGCTAGGTACCGCCTTAGGTAGCTACGTTAAGTTATAAACGATATTAATAAGGATTATAAGGAGTTGTTTACGGAGGAAAGCAACTTAGCTCGTAATTAAACTAGCTACTTTTTAGCGTTAGTATACCTACCTATATGATTTTTTGTTAGGCCTAAAAACGATAGACTATTATTATTATATGTATCTTAGGCTATATAAATTTATCTAGAATTATTCCTCGAGCGGTTATGCTAATATTTAATATTAAAGTTATGTTATTAGTAGATAATCGTTAAGTTTAGCTAGATCTTAACTTTTAAAAAGTCTTAAAAGTCTTAAAAAAACTCGAGTTTTTTAATAGATTTAAAAAGATTTATACGGAGGAAGCTAGAGGTAGTTGATATTCTCTAGAATGTGGTAGAAGTTTTAAAATCCTCTATACTATTGATTTTAGTGATAGAGTCACGATTTCCTAGCCTTTTGATTAGTCCCGGAGCTACCTCCGGGCCTCGGCATATTTCTCTACCTATATTCTTTCGTAAAGTTCCTCTATTA
>MWSQ01005089.1:0-14438 GCA_002116395.1 Ramularia endophylla | reverse complement strand
GAGGATGATCTCGAAGAGCATCTCCTGATCGACCTGCATGAACTTCTGGTCCCAGTCCTCGATGTCGGTGGTCTTCTTGCGTGAGTCGGCGTCATCGTCCTGGGTCGGGGCTGGGTCGCCCTTGTGGTGGGTGCACCACTCGAGCACCTTCTTGAGCACGGCCTCGGAGACCTGTGAGGGCTGCGTCAGTATCACGTGCGAGTTAGTGTGAGGAGTGAGTGACGACTTACATTCATGATGGGAATGGGCTCCTCGCCCGGAGCACCTAGATCCTCGATCATATTCTTGATCAGCATGCTGCGCTCGGCGATCTGGCGCTCTGTGAAGTCATTAGCCTGGGAGGGCGCGGAAGCTGTAGGAAGCGGCGCATACCGGTCTGGATCTCGACATTGTCGCTAGAGACGAGCTTGACGATCTGTTCACCCTCTGGAACGGACATGTTGACAGTTAAGGTGTTGGTTGGTTGGTGTGTTGGGTGATATGGTATGGAAGCGGTGCGCTGATGGAGATGGAAGTTGTTGACGTTGGAAGTTGTTGTGGATGTAGAGGTGATGGTCTGGCGGGGATGATGAGGATTAAGTAAAGTCGGTGGACCCTGCTTGAGGCAGCAGAAAATATTCTAGCAATTGTTCACAATTATGATAGCAAACTTTCTTGACAATGTGTCACAAGGTCTGAATCACCGGAGAGACTGTTTGCGATTTTGTGCAATATCTCGTTGCTTCTGGCGCATGGTATGGTTTACTACTATATGTGCTTGCGGCTGCATCGAGCCTCAAAAGAACAAAGGATTTGAAAGACAGACCGCATTTGGATGCCACATGCATATCGTTCTTCAGGCACGGCAGCGCTGGCGCCAGGCAGCGGCGACAGTGACTTGAACACGCTGAAACGATGCACCGCTCACATGATCATAGCATGCCGGCGCGTGTGAATGAATTGTGAGGTCAGAAGGGTATCTGCTCAAGTACCTAGGTACGATTCACTGCGCTTTCGCTGAAAGTTCTCTCGATGCTGGAACGATACGACTTCCACGAACATGCTCTCAGCGCATCGATCGAAGATACAGAGTCTGGCGTGGCTCATAGTAGCAGGAACTGGCGCCAACATCGAAGAGAACAGCAAATGTAGAAATGTAGATGTCCTTTCAGAGACAAAGCCGGATGTCGCTTGGACGTTGCCAAGGATTGATCTCTCGCGAACTCGACGCGCTCCTTCAATCGCAATCTCACCTTCATCGACAATCTTTTTTCTCCCATCTACCATGAGAGCAGACTCGGTGCCTGAGAAAGCGCTGCAGGATTCTTGTACGCGCCGTCCCTAATTGATCGCCTCGGAAGGATGTGGCGCAGACTTTACCTCGTTCTCGTGCTTGCGAGGCTGTACTTCGCGCTATCGCCGAGCTACATTCATCCGGACGAACACTTTCAAGGACCCGAGATCATCGCTGGTATGCTCAAAACTACTCCTGCTACGTCCTTTGTCCATATTGACTTCCTTCCTAGGCGAGGTATTCGGCTATCCGATCTTCAAAACATGGGAGTTCACTTCTGCCCAACCCATTCGAAGCATATTTCCCTTTTGGCTCATATACGGATGGCCTTTGACTGTTTTGAAATGGCTCTGGGAAGGCCTTGGGAACGGACCAGTGCCACCCGCGATCGCCTTCTATTCTTTACGGGTCTTGATGTTTCTGCTCAGCTTTATTCTTGGAGACTGGGCGATACATGAGCTGATACAATCTGTCCACAACCGGCGCGTAGCTATCATCATGATCTCTTCGTCTTACGTGACGTGGACGTATCAGACACATACCTTTTCGAACAGCATCGAAACTTTGGTTGTACTCTGGTCTCTAGTACTCATTGGAAAGTTGAAGGAGAATACACACCAGACGCTGCCAGCACCCTGTTGCGTGCTCGCATTCCTTGGTGTTTTGGGCATCTTCAACCGCATCACCTTTCCAGCTTTCCTGGCGGTCCCTCTTGCGCAAATGCTTCCTGGCCTGTATCGGCGACCTTTGCGGATACCAATAATGCTGGCGGCAGGAATCTTAACTCTGACCATTGCTGTTACGATGGATACGGAATTCTACACGGGTGTTCGACCGCACTTTAGGAGGTTGTACTCAAGTTCCGTTATCACACCGTGGAACAATTTGAGCTACAATGCCGACAAGACCAACCTGGCTCAACACGGCCTTCACCCGTTCTGGCAGCATTTTGCGGCAAACCTGCCGCAACTTATTGGACCAGCTTTTCCTCTGGCCTTGCTTTCCAGCAGAAAGAATACACTATTCTGGTCAGCGATCGTAGGCATAACGTTACTTTCGTTCTTTCCCCATCAGGAAGCGCGATTTCTGCTGCCCGCGATTCCTCTTCTGCTTTCCACAATCAACGTTCCGAAGCGGGCGGCTCGCTTCTGGATCGGCATCTGGTTCCTCTTCAACGTCCTGGCTGCTATTCTGTTTGGCATATACCACCAAGGCGGAGCGGTTCCAATGCAAGGATGGATATCAAAGCAGGAAGATGTAAGCCAGGCGTTTTGGTGGAAAACCTACAGTCCGCCGAGGTGGCTGCTTGATGGCAAGAATCACCAAGTCACCACAACGGACTTGATGGGTATGCCTGGAGATGGTATGATTGACCTGCTCAAGCAGTCGGTTGGCTGTGCTGGGGATGACAGTAATCGAATTCTGCTTGTTGCCCCAAGCAGTGCGACCTTCTTGGATGAGTATGCAGGACCGCATGCAGCGAAGGCTGAAGATATCACTCTTATTCAGCTGTGGCGGTATGCAAGGCATATAGGTCTGGATGACCTGGACTTTGGCGACGATGGTGTGTGGCCCACTTTGCAGAGAGTAGTGGGGCGGAGAGGACTGGCTGTCTGGCAGGCTGAGAGGAAGTGCTGATCGCAATATGATACCCATTATATGTTTGCTGAACTACAATTGATCGATTTGATACCCACTACCACCGTACCTCCAAGGCTCCTGAGTCTCGTCTCAAGATTCAGACCATGGACACGACGTGGAGTTCATGACTCGCCAATGACTCCCCGCTCCATGTTTTGGTCAATTTTCCCCCACTAATCATCTCAAGACAACAACCACACACCAAGATGGCACAATCCGCACAAGTAAAGGAATGGCAAGACCGTGCCGAGGCTCTCAAGCCTCTCAACCTCAAACAAATTGAGAAGCCTCTGGCCGAGCTCGACTCCCACCTCACGCTCCGCAGCTACATTGTGGGCTACAGTCTCACAGACGCCGACATCACAGTATGGAAGACATTACGGTCCAACCGCATCGCCAATGCCTTCATCAAGCAAGGTCTCATGTTCAACTTGTGCCGGTGGTTCAGCTTCATTGAGGCAACCGCACAGCCCACCGTCGACCTGCCCACACGACCAGTGAAGGAGGAGGGCAAGAAGCAGGGTGCCAGCTACGACATTGGTCTGCCAGACACCGAGAAGGGCGTGGTGACGAGGTTCCCACCTGAGCCCTCCGGCTACCTTCACATTGGACACGCCAAGGCCGCGCTGCTCAACGATTACTTTGCCCACGAGAAGTACAAGGGTACCATGATTCTGCGCTTCGACGACACCAACCCCACAAACGAGAAGCAAGAGTTCCAGGACTCAATCATCAAGGATTGCGCGCTTCTTGGTGTCAAGCCAGACCGCGTCACATACACCAGCGATTACTTCGAGGACTTGCACAAGAGATGCGTGCAGATGATCAAGGACGGCAATGCATACGCCGACAATACGCCACAAGAGCAGATGCAGAAAGAGCGTCTGAACAAGATCGAGAGTTCTCACCGCAATGACTCGATCGAGGACAATTTGGCACACTTTGAGGAGATGAAGGCTGGTTCTGAGGAGGGCACCAAGTGGTCCATCCGCGCCAAGCTGGACATGAGCAGCAACAACGGCGCCCTGAGAGATCCCGTCATCTACCGCTGCAACCCGTCGCCGCATCACCGCACCGGAACGACCTGGAAGATCTACCCAACTTACGATTTTGCTTGTCCGATTGTGGACTCCGTAGAGGGTATTACCCATGCGCTGAGAACCACCGAGTACAACGATCGTGATGCCCAGTATCAGTGGTTCCTCAAGACTCTCAACCTCCGCCACGTGTACAACTGGAACTTCTCGCGCATGAACTTCATCAAGACTTTCCTCTCCAAGCGCAAGCTCACCAAGGTCGTTGCTGATGGCAAGGTCTGGGGATGGGATGACCCACGCATGCCCACGGTTCGCGGTATTCGTCGTCGCGGCATGACTATTCCAGCCCTGAGGGATTTCATCCTTGCGACAGGACCTAGCAAGAACATCAACTTGATGGACTGGCACGCTTTCTGGGCTACGAACAAGAAGTTCATCGACCCTGTCGCCGCGCGCTACACGGCCGTTGACGCCACCAACAAGGTTACCTGCAAGGTGGTTGGCGCTCCAGAGGCTGTTCGCGCCGAGGACAAGGCTCTGCATGCTAAGAATGCTGATCTTGGCACCAAGAAGGTCGTCTACAGCAAGACCATTATTCTTGACCAGGAGGATGCTCAGTCATTCGCTGATGATGAGGAGATCACCCTCATGAACTGGGGTAACGCGATCGTGCGCAAGAAGTCCCACTCCCTCAACCCGCTCAACATGCTCAAGGGTGAGAAGATTATCACCGAGCTGGAGCTGGAGTTGCACTTGCAGGGAGACGTCAAGAAGACAGAAAAGAAGGTTACATGGTTGTCAACAGATCAGGAACTTGTGCCGGTGACCCTGTACAAGTTCGACTATCTGATTGCCAAGGACACGCTCGAGGAGAACGATGTTCTCGAGGATGTTCTGAACAAGGTGACGGAGGTGAAGACTGAGGCTTTGGCAGACTGCAACGTCGCGGCTCTGAAGGAGGACGACATCATGCAGTTCGATCGCAAGGGCTACTACAGGATCGATCGGGCATTCAAGCATGGTGAGAGTGTTGTCGCTTTCCAGATCCCGACTGGCAAGGGAGACTCCTAGACGTGTTAACAACTCAGTTATGGTAGCGTAGGTCCTGCCTGTCTGGCGACCTCTCAATGCTGGACTTCCGAATGTCATACCTCAGAGAGGTCGAATTTCCAAAAGCAAACGTGAATGAATACTACAGCTCAAATTCCGAATCAATATTTGATTGACTGCGATTAAGCGGGCCTTGGCTAGTTTGGACGACTCCACTCTTGCCGGCGGCTAACGAAACAACATCCACATCCACATCACGTCGACTTCTATTCTCGTCTCTTCAACGTTGCACATGCACTTCCGAGATGTTCTGCAGTTTCTGGACGCCGAAACGGAGACCATGTGTATAGAAGATCAAGGTCTAGCAGAGACTACAGCCAACTCAAGCGAGGATGTCAATCCAATCCGTTTCCACCCGTCAGAGGCTGTACAGTGGCAAGAGCGGATTTGTATGAAAGTCAGTAAGCGCCAACGAGGCGCTAGAGAGACTACGGCAATCCACGTCCTTCCTGTGCCTCTGGACTGCATATTCGAAAACAGCACGAAAGCCCAAAAAGATGAGTCTCCCAATCGCTCGCAGCTTATGCGCACCCTCCCCTCTACCTTTCCTTCTTTCTATTCCCGTGGCGTCGTCCATGCCCTCGCATTGTAGCGTTTTCAATGTCATCAAAATTTAACCACGCTGGCAAACCATTGCCTCCCACACCTATCATAATGGTGCGGCCACTCGAAAGCGAGCTTCATGATGGAGATGAGATCGTCTCAATAAGAAGATCCTGGAGACCAATAACCCTAAGATTGACAGTTCTGGGCTCCCTGATTCTGGCCACTACCGGGTTGATTGCCGCTATACAATGTCTGCAATATATCAGCCGTCGCGATCAAGGGATCTTGTTTGCCAAAGACATCGATGATATACCGCTTCGGAGATCATTCTGCTATCTTTATCTTCCTACCATCATATCTGTATTGTACAGCATCATCTGGACATGGGTCGATCTGGATGTGAAGCGCCTGGAACCATTCTTCCAACTTTCCAGGCCTGGTGGAGTTCAGGGGAGCGAATCGATCCTTCTGAGTTATCCCCTGGAATTTCTGGCCATGCTGCCCTTCACTGCCTTCAAACGCAAACACTGGTCTGTCCTGGTGGGCTCCGTTGCTATGATCCTGATATTGTGGGGCGTCACGCCTACGCAAGCTGGTATCTTTGCTGTAAGAACAATCAGGATTCGGGAGGATGTTTTTGGGTCCCATTCAACCACGTATACGCCATTGAATGAACAGATTCAGTCTGCCATCTATGCACAGTCCGTATACAATATTGCCTGGCTGAACGAAACTCTGCCACCTTTCATGACGAAGGAGTATGTTCTGAGCCCACTTGCGCCAGCAACGCAGGCTACCTCGTACGCGAATAATATCACCTTCACGGGCACCACCAATATGTACAGCATTGACGTTACCTGTGAAGAAGCAATTCTATGGAGTGATCCAGGTACGGGTGCTTTTCAGTACAACAGCTCCGCAGGGTGCGATTTCGAGGCGCCTGCGTTCCGGACTGAAGGAGTCAACGATACTTCGAAACCTTACGACACCATGTATGTGGGATACCAGGATCAGAACGGCTTCGCAGATTATTACCTGAGTATCAACTGTAACGAGAGCTTTCTCCATACCTTCTTCATCCGGTGGTCGAAGAGCAGCGACGCTTACATCCTGTCTGGCAACGAGACGTCATACATTGAGCCCAATCAGGTCAATGAAACGTCTCTGTTCTGCAAGCCTCAGTACTATCAGCAAAAGGTCAATGCCACTATCAGCTGGCCTTCCAAAGCAGTGCAAAGTGTGCAGCTTGTAGGGAAGAAGCTGCCTTTACCGGTCGATATGTTCAACAGTAGCAGTTTCGAATGGGCAATGAGCTCTGGACAGCTCCAGGACGACACAGCCAGAGGAGATTTCCCAACAATTGGGTTTCCGGATCAGCAATCGCAATTAGTGAACACCCAGCTGAATCTGGATTACCTGCCTCCAATGGCTCCCTTTGCCATTGCAACTTATCAAAAGCCATTCGAGCAATACCTCGATGCAGAGACGTTACGTATCTCTTACCAGTCGGCATATCGACTGTTGTTTGCTAGACAACTGGCCGACATTCTCAAAGACGGTCTCGACAACTCTACGGCAGAGCTTGGCCAGCGGACGTTCGTCACTCAAGCAGTCGTTGTTGTGCCTGCGTTTGCGTACGCTACTACAGGCCTGCTGGTGGCAGTCTTATTCTTGACTGTTGCTCTGGCGTTCCAAATTCCTCGACGGCCAAATAATCTGCAAAACGACCCTTCAACCATCGGCGCTGTCATGGACCTGATCGCGAATGATTCTGAGACCCTGAAACACTTCGTCTCTCTCGACATCGCAAGTTCTAACACAATTGATACAACACTGAAGAAGTCGAAGTTCCTTCTTGATGAGTCTGGGCGCCTGCTCCAAGCCCAATCACAGAACGACGCAGAACGCATACATACTGGAGAATCGCTGATAGAGTCAGTGCCTACTTGTGACAAGACATCCCGAGGCGTACGACCTACTGAGATGAAAGTTGTCGTTGGACTCTTGTTCTTCGCGCTTCAAGTAGGCGCCATCGTGACCTTTCTGGCGCTCTTTCTCAAGGCGAAGAACCAAAATGGTAAGATGGTTTGTCAAGCGATCGATAACACACATCACATTGGCTAATGTTCTCGCAGGCTTGGCGTTGCCTTCCCAGTCGACGATTGTAAGGCAACTTGTTGAGAATTACATCCCGATTGCGTTGGCCACGTTTGTGGAACCCCTCTGGCTTATATTGAATCGTCTGCTCTCGATTCTCCGCCCTTTCGAAGAACTTCGCAAAGGCTGTGCGAGATCCTCGAAATCAATCGACCTGGACTACACGTCGCTACCACCGCAGCTTTTATTCGTGCGGGCTTATAGAGCGGGCCACTACCTGCTTGCTCTCGTTGGAGTCATGGTCCTATCCGCAAATGTGCTTTCAGTCGCCTTGAGTGGCATGATGTACGAGGGAACGAGTACGCTCTCAACATCCATGACTCTTTCGCACACGAGTTCTCCACGCTTCAGATCACTGAATGGTACAGGCCTCCCTTTTAACACCAACAACGCAGCCAACTCTCAGGGTGACACGACCTCTGACCCATTCTATCGGCTGATGTCAAATCTGACGGCAGACACACCACTACCGCCGTGGACGGATGAACGTTTTGCATATCTACCAGTCAATATCACTGGCATGGATGTGAATGACACTTTACAAGTATCCACAATAGCGTACGGAGCAAGTCTTGGTTGCAGCTCTCTGAATGCTCCTGGGTCACCGCACAATTACAGCTTGACGTTTTCAAGAGACGCAACGGCAGCTGTGCTCAACGTCTCATTGGCGAGAGACGACGGGTCCGTCGTCAGATGTACAGATTTCAGTCCATGGACCGGAGATAGCCTCTCGTCTCTCGAAGATCCCCAGGAGGGCCACGTCGCTCTTGAGATCGGTGTTATGCTTGCCAGCAATGCTTCAGTCGCTGACGATCTCTTCTGTCGACAGCACACCCTTTCTGGGTGGTTGCGTGTTGATTGGAAGGACACTGGTGGGCAAATAGACGGTGGAGAAGTGCCGCAAAACATGACCATAACATCCCGCAACGAAACGATATTGCTTTGCAAGCCAGACATAACCATTGTCACAGCAGAAATCATGGTTGATAGTGGAGGCCGGGTGCAGCAACTCTTGAGGACGAACTTCAGCGCTGTGTCGGATCAGGACTATTTCACCACGGACTCGACGGACCTTGTTGCACAGGCTAATCAATTCCTCATCGACAATGGAGGAACATGGCACAAAGACTCATATCCATCGGACTTCGTCAACTATCTGATAACGGAAAGTACGAATGTCACTTCTCTGCTGAACGCAACACAGCCAGTCCCAGCTTCTACCTCTGCTGCAGTCAAGCTTCAGTCCGTTTACAGGAGACTGTTTGCCTTGCTGATAGGTACCAACGTCGACTTACTTTTCGAAGAAGAAGCCGCTGGCATCTCGGTTGCTGGTATCTTGAACACATCAGAGACTCGGATCTTGTTCTCTACCGCAGCTTTTGCTGTTACGGAGGCCATTCTTACTTGCTACATCCTCACGACTGCTGTTTTCTACATTCGTCGTCCGTGGCGCGTGTTGCCAAGGCTGCCGTCTACTGTGGCATCGATCATTGCGTACTTTGCGGCAAGCCGGGCAGTTCACGAGCTGTATTCAACATGTGAGGACGAGACAGACCGCACCTATAAAAAGGCGAGATCGTCGTGGGCATGGGGATACGGCACCTTTATGGGTACGGACGGCTGTTCTCATATCGGTATTGAGAAAGAGCCATTGGTTTCATCACTTGATAAGAATGCTTTGGTGACGAACAACGAGAAAGAGAAATCTCGAGGAGTTGTCGCATAACATTGACGTAGTTTTGCTCTGCTATATGGGTACATACAATCATAAACGCTTCATCAGGTTACATACACTCGAGCGTGCGTTGCACATCCATGCTCAAGCTGAGACTAAAAGCTCTTTGCACGGAAGGCGTGCCGCAGAACATGATTTGAGTGACGCTTGGCCACAACGCCGCCCGAGCAGGAAGTCCCAGACGCCACATCCTCAGGTACTGCACAATTGTTAATATCACAGAGACCGAACTGGCTGCTGCCTATGCAAACAACGTTTCCTGGGGTTTGACAAGACACCGCTCCTCCAGAGCAGGTTCCGTTTGTTTGATTCGTGGCGTAGTCCGCGGGGTCAGAGTCCGCCTCGCTCGCCGATGTAGCAGTCGTTACAGATGCAGTGGTGGTGACTGTTGCCAGCATGGTCGCCGAGTAGGTTGGGCTTGCTTGATACGATGACTGCGGTGCTGCCGAGGCCTCTGCAGAGCCAGAATTGTAGCTTGGTGGCGAACTTGTAGCTGATGATGCTGCATAAGTTGGAGCAGCAGCAGATCCAGCCGATCCTGAGCCGGCACCCAATTTCGTAACTGATGCACAACCAGTGCCGGCAGTCTTACTTCCGAGTGCAGTCTTGAACGCTGTTTCCACGTATTTTCCAGGATCTGGGAACACGAAATCTTCCATCTCTGTGTTTTCACACTGTTCCCGTGGAAGATTGATGACAAACATCGTTGGCAAAGTGTCCAAGACGTCGTTGTTATCCGCGCCTCCTGTAACGGTGATAGGCGCACAGTTCATATATATCTCTCGATTGCCAATCTAAAGTTCAATGTTAGAAAGGTTACAATAGGTCTTCGCATATAAGACCTACTTTGTTGAACCAGGTCCAGGCAAGCGTGTATTGGCCGTTGGGCATTCCCTTGGGCATCGAAAACTCGAAGACAGCAGCCCCATCAGACTCTGCATCTTCGGAGAGATTTCCGGTGAAGTTTGAGGGACAACCTCCAATGATCGAATGAATGACTTTCCAGTCGCTGTCTTTCGTGGGCTCCTTGTCCAACGTCACCGACACTTGGCAAGAGCCGCCGCCGTGGGTGGCACCGCCTGTAAATGCTAGCTGCTGTGGTACACCAACGGGCATGTTGTTCATCTCGCTGATGTCGTATACTCCGGAGCGCTGTTTGCAAGGAAAGTCTGATCCGTCGTTCTCCAGTGGACTAGTGGTCAGGGTGTCTTTCCCGTATGGTACGGGTGATCGAATGATCATATGTGAATTGACACAAGTGGTAAACAAGCCACAGCCAAGGACTGCGGCGATGATGATCTTGGGAAACATGTTTCTCGTATCAGGGTTCGTAATCGTAGTCGTCGTGAGTATCAACCGCTAGACCGGCTAGACAATCAACTTCAAAGATTGTGTCGGTAAGAGAGTGCAGCTCATAAGAATCTTGAAGAAACGTGAGAATGAATGAAAAAGCACAATGCTCCAGGCACGGCAAGCAGAATGAATGTACAACGGCTTCGTAGAAAACGATGATACAAGAGAATAGAAGGAGATGCGGCTTCTCCAAGTCTTAAAGAGTGCCCTTGGCACGATCTACATCTTCAAAGCTTCCTCGATACGCATGGATCAAGGCATACAAAACAGGTGTAGGCGCCTTGCTGCGTACAGTGCATAGAGATCCGATGCACGACGCCCATGGTGCCCTGGCATGGCTGGGTATGACAGCAGCGCATATCCGCTGCGGCGTAAACGACAGGTCTACCGTAGTCTTGATCTTTTCTTGATCTTTTTCTGGTCCAGGAGTCGGGATAGTCGTTTGGGTCTTTAGGCGGAGGGTAGACTACCAGCGAGTTATGGGCCAAGCGACAAGCGTATGTGCTCCTGAGAGGGAAGTCGGCATGGCTTCCGCGCCAGGTCTCGAAGAAGATGTGGCAGTATCCCTCCATTGGTGATTTCGCCGCCGTGCAAGGTGTTTGAGGGGGAAGTGCACAGCGCACTGTCGGGCATGGCGGTGAGGCTTCCCTATCGATTGGGTCACTCCATGTACCACGACGTTTTGAAGAAAAGGTTCAAGAGCCAATCGATGGACAAGCAGTGAGGTCGGAAGAACAAGGTTTCGGGAAGCGCCAAGAAATCTAAGCGATCGAACATCGCCCTTTCCTCCCAACATCTGACCATTTCTGCGGGAGACGCTGTGGTGCTCGAGCAGTGAATGTTTCAGTCGACGAAGCTCTCCCAGTATCGATTGCCAAGCATACTTCAGAACGACAGCCTCTGAACGCGGAGACGCTTTCTTGAGGAAGCTGTGGAAGCCACGCGATTCAAGACCCGCGCGATCTGAGACACTGAAAGACAGCCACCACATCCGGACCAGTTTTCTCCCGCTTTTCTCAACCACACCTCCTCTCGTAATGCTGGCATCTTGGATCTTCCCTCTTCTAGGCACAGGTGCGGAAATGATGCATCTGCCATCATCTGGTCGACACCTCTCCTAGCTTGGCTCGTGCATTGAGCGCGATTGCTGCAATGGTGGCATAGTCGTCCAGGACTAATGTTCCAGGAGAGACCCCTTCACCTCCCCGCTGGCTGTACTACTGCGGAGACTAATGGCTGCTGGCAGTAGCAGACTTTAGCTGTGTCAAGTTCGTGGTTGAACGAGAAACGTCAAACTGTCATGCAGCCAACGTCCATCTGCCACGCGACGGCATGGTCTAAGCTCCGACGAGGCGGAGGTAGTGGCTCCGGTTTGGTCGTATATCTTTCCTCTGGCGCCAATTCCGAAACCTCCTCGGAGGCGAAAGCAAGAACTTCCACCTTCCAACCTGATATTTGCTTCCCTTCGTCTCCAGGACTTCGTGGTCCGTTATGACAGATGAAACGTTCCAGTCGGCATAATCTTCAGCAAGGTAGGTTTGTTCCTCGAGATACCATTCAGCTCGACAAGGAACTGTCGATCGATAGATCTCCATTTGGATATCAATGTAGGGAGCACTGGAACAGCAATGAAACGGAGAGAGATGATAAGGAGTTGGGCCTCAAAAGTTACATCTTCTACTCTTTTGTTCTTTGTTCGATTGTGGCACAGTGTTCCATTTTGGCGCTCGAGCAAGGCGAGTCGCTGTAGTGCATACAGATCACTACTGCGCCTCCAGTAGGTCCATTTCTCACTGGTGGTTAACAAACTTTACAGCTTCGGGATTTACTAGGATGGTCTCTTGGGTCTACAAAGATGCGATCAAAGAGGCACGGTCGTTTCACCAACAGAATCGAGTGTACAGGCGCCTTGATATGAGCGCTTAAATCACGTGGAGCAGCACTGCATCCAAAATCATCAACCCAAAATGATACGAGGAGGGCCTTATTTCGGCTTGACGAGGACGGCGGGTTGTTGAGTGAGGTGAATAGAAGGGACTGGCTGATAAGCTGTAGGAGAGGAAGCAGTTTGGCGCAGCTGTATGGAAACATCTTGCTCCCACTCTACCATATTGATCCAATAATTTTCATAACTACTTTCTCTGCCCTTTGGGTGAGCCTGCTTTACTTGCTCTTCAGTCCTCCGTATTCCCACGTTGAATGAGTTCCTCGCGGCCACCTTGAGGCAAGGCCATTCGCGGGCATGGATTTCTCATCCACAATATCTCGACCAGGAAAGTCTTCATCTTCACGTTCCAGACCGCATGCTCAAGGACGAGAGCAATGCCTAAGAACGGAGGTACCGGTGTACATGCACGCCTGTGGCATTTTTCTTGCAGTGCTGTTCGTCATCAACGTTCATCGTTGTTGACCCCGCTGTTGACGGTCCAAGAGGCGAGAACGTTTTTACGCCACACTCGCGCAGTGACGACCCTCAAGCACGAAAAGGCTAACGTCTCCTCCTCCTGTTGATCACCAAATTGTATCTCAAACACACACAAGACCTCATCACCAACACTCCCGTCACAACTCCAAACCCCGCTCTGTGTTGCACACCCCTGTCTCTTGGCAATCAGCTCAACCGCAACCGCAAGTCGCATACAGTCAGCAGAGTCGCGTGGCCACCACTTTCACCTCCACGAACGGAGACAAGCCACACCGGTCTGGAGCTGAATTCACCTCGCCGCCGCCCGCTCCAGCCTGATCCATTGCCACGACACCTCCTCACCGCACCTCCGAGACGCCGTCTGGACCTCCGCCCAACATGGATGTCGCTGGAGATCAAGACCAGTACATTGACAATGCCATGCGCGCGGTGCAGAACAAGAAGCAGATCCCGGAGATTGACTTCACACTGCACACGATGGAGGACGGCACGCAAGTGAGCACGCAGGAGCGAGTATGCAAAGGTACATATCTTCCGCGCCGCCACAGTCTTAGACGCTGCGGCGGAGACATTGGTTGCCGCCTGGGCAATACACCGCAACGATGGGATGACAGCTGACCTTCGCCTAGACGTACAAGCGCCCTCGTTCAATGTGCCCACCGAAGAGCAGATTGTATCGCCGACCGACCCTTCGAAGCCCAACCTTCAGTTCCTCAAGCAACATTTGTACAGAGAAGGACGTCTTACCGAGGAGCAAGCACTATGGATCATCCAGGGAGGAACAGCGGTTCTTCGAGCAGAGCCCAATCTGCTAGAGATGGATGCGCCCATAACAGTGTGCGGAGACATCCACGGACAATACTTTGACTTGATGAAGCTGTTCGAAGTGGGAGGAGACCCAGCCGAGACTCGCTACCTGTTTCTGGGCGACTACGTGGACCGCGGCTACTTCTCCATTGAGTGTGTGCTATACCTCTGGGCGCTGAAGATGTGGTATCCAAACACTCTCTGGCTCCTTCGTGGCAATCATGAGTGTCGTCATTTGACAGACTACTTCACCTTCAAGCTTGAGTGCAAGCACAAGTATAGCGAAAAGGTGTACGAGGCGTGTATGGAGTCGTTCTGTTCGCTACCCTTGGCCGCTGTGATGAACAAGCAGTT
>KZ110504.1:0-66701 GCA_002116395.1 Ramularia endophylla | reverse complement strand
TACAGATAACTAACCTACTTTTGTATTAGTAAGGTCTTAGCTTTTAGTATATTATCCCGTTAGTATTAACCTAATATGTTCTATATAAGCTTTAGATAGCCTTATAATATATAACTTAGAATTCTCTAAAACCTTACTATGCCCTATATTATTAATATTCGTCCCTAACATTAATCCTTAAGGATTCTCCTATTACGTACACCAAACGTAACACAACATGAGAAAAGGTCACATGAATAGGGGCCTGTGACCTCTGCACAAGGCAGTCGGTGAATTTATGATCGGACCTCATCATCCAATTGCAATAGTTACCGTCCGGCTTTGGGTTCCAGGGAAACATGTTCTGGGGATCTCTCTTCCCAAATCGGGCTCGATGATCCAGACGAAACCTTATCACCTGGTAATACACCCCACGGATAGATCCGGACCGTCCATTCTACAATGCCTGTCTCCCCATTCTCACCGCTATAAGGCAATGGACTTTGAATCTAGGCGTCTGAGAAGTTTGTGTGATCCTGTCCATCAGAAAGACCTTAACGAACCCCGAAATTCTGCAATTATCTGATCAAGTGCAGGCTGGTCCAGACCAATCGAGATCACTTGTGTGCGAGACCTTAAAGGAGTCAGCCATCTGGTAGTCATGACTTGGATAGCTCAAAGCAGTCATCATGCTACCAGCTCGTGTAACACGACCTTCCCATTCTTGGTTTGTGTTCACGATCACTGCCCGCTTATATGCAAGCCGGACTATCGCCCCTGACGGGGTACAATGGCATGCCGCGTACACTCGTATCATGTCTGGTAATTGCTATCAGGTGTTTATCTTCCGGAGCAGTAAGATAATAAAGATAGGGTGCCCTCATTTCCGTGCACCGAACAACCATAACAGGAAACGGGCAAGATGCGACTAAACCAGTCCTGGAAGTCTGCGTTGCAGTGGTTGCGTTGCACCTACGCACCCTGTCAAGCACCTGGACGTGCTACCTCCATGGGGTATCTGCGAGCGTTCAACATTGTTGCGAAGAACAGCCAGGCTGATTGATATATGCCTTGGTCGTAGTGTGTCGTATCTCCTTCTTCTCTTCATTGTCAAACATAATCATCAAACTTATAGCTAAACACTGTCATCTCAACGATTCTTGGTGCAAGATGTCCAGAAAGGATTCAGTCGGCGTTCTCAGCTGGTTCGGCGTTGGAGCCAAGGCGAACCCACAAGAAGATGACGAGAAGGCTGCCGTCAGAGCATTGCCTTCCAACTGGTACACCTCAGCAGAGATGTATGAGCTTGAACGAAGAGCCATATTCTCCCGGAAATGGCAACTCATCACGCACAAGAACAGATTCCAAAAGGCAGGAGACTGGTTGAAGTACGAGATTACTGGCTTCAGCATTGTCCTGGCACGAGATCGTGAAGGCAAGATCAACGGTTTCCACAACGTGTGTAGACATCGAGCATACCCAGTCGTCACTAGTGGAGAGGAAGGGACCTCAAGGATATTCTCATGCAAATATCATGGCTGGTCATATGGTATCAACGGCAAGCTGGCCAAGGCACCTGGCTATGACAAGCTCCAGGGCTTCAACAAAGATCAGAATGGTCTGTTTCCCATTCATGTCAAGGTCGATAAGCTCGGCTTCGTCTGGATCAACATGGATGGTAAACAGACACCCGAGGTTCCCTGGGAAGAAGATTTCGCTGGCGTCGACACTCAGACACGATATGAGCAGTTCAACTTCGACGATTATGAGTTCGACCACGTTTGGTCAATGGATGGCGAATACAACTGGAAGATCCTCGCCGACAACTATAATGAATGCTATCATTGTGCAACAACACATCCAGACATCGGAGCACTTGCAGATTTACAATCATACAACGTTCAAACCCGAGGCGCTCAGATCATCCACGACGCCGCTACGACCGATGAACAACGTGCCAATGGTCTTGTCGTCGCAAGTACGTACTACTTCCCAAACGTATCCACCAACGTCTCGTAAGTCTACCTCACCCTCCCAGCTCGACCCTCCACTAACACTCACCTTCTCAGACCACATTTCTTCATGATTCAGCGCTTCATACCCCATACACCAACAAGCTCTACAATGCGCTACGAAGTCTTCCGCAACAAAAGCTCTTCCGAGCACGACTTCCAGCTAGTCAACAACATCTACAAGCGCATCATGTCGGAAGACAAAGAGCTCTGTAAAGCCGCACAGAAGAACCTCAACGCCGGCGTCTTCGTTAACGGTGAATTGCATCCCAAGATGGAGAAGGGACCGCTGTTCTTCCAGAAGACTGTCAGGGAGACCGTCATGGACCACTATGGACGTGAACAGATTGCTAAACAGGAGATCTGGCCTGCACGACAGACTTTGCCGGCTTCGAGTGCGGAGAGCCAGAAGGATATGGATTTCTGTGCTGGATTGAGTTGTTCGACTGCGGCGGAGGGACTTGCTTGGTAGTGTCTTTGTTGGTCTTTTGGGTTATATTGTTTGGCGTCCGGCGAGATAGGGTGCCGTGCAGGGTAAAGGCACTGGCAGATGATTCACGAGATCCACGTGTTGTAGCAGCTGAGAATAATATTGATTCAAGATACTCATATACTCTCTTTTCGTTGTCCTCATGTGCGTAGATGTCAGGATGGAAACTGTTCAACCGGACAACTTATTGTTGAATTTGTGTCAACATCTGAACATTGCTCTCGAGACGAGGCGATCTTCGCTTTTGGAACCAGTGAGAGCCTTTGTATTAGCAGAGTATCTCTTTACATGACAGAGAGACCAGATTGAATGAGCAACTTCCGCGAACAATTTTCATCTTGACAGCTCTGCTCGTGTGGCTTCGGAATCCACAGGTGGCGCTGTCGCATTTATTCCAGGCGATCTATTCCTCAGTTCTGCTGGCGCGACTAATTCCGCCCCTCCAAGTCGCACACAACTCTTCATGCCTCTTCTCGAAAACATCGCCCCAGCTCGGCTGAGACCAGACTTCCGGCATCTCAACAGCTTCGACCCAATGCTTCATGGCAAGAACACACTGTTCTGCCCACCGCTTATTACTAACTCTCCCACACCCCGTCGCCAGCGGTGTCATCAGAATACTGCGAATCTCCGCTTCATGACCCGCCAACGAACCCTCCTTCACAGCCCGATTATGCTTATCAACCGCACAAAGCAATTTCCAAACACTCTCGTAAACAACCTCCCGATCCCATGTTACATCATCAGGAACTCTCATTGTGGGACATAAGAGGAGGTACTCCGTTCCCCATGGATTTCTTTTTGCTGCATCACCGGGTTTATCGTGATCTAGTCGTACGAGTGTGCAAGTCCCCGGAGGGGCATAGCCGCGGCGCTCACGGTAGAGAACTGCTTGAGCTTTCCGAGTAATCCAGTCGTAGTCTCCGGCGGGTGCGTAGGCTCGGGCAAGAGCGTCGTCGAATGCACCGTCTAAACGGGCGTAGGAGTTTGCTGGTGAGACGACGGCTGAAAAGTGGAGGGAAGAGGGGAGATATCTAAGGCTGCAGTCGTGATGAACTATGGTAGTATGATTTAGGAGAGAAGGGAAGTGGATTGTGATGGCGGTTTCGAAGGCTTGTCTGGCTTCGGCTTGGATGCAGAGGAGGTGGATGGTTGGGAGTGTAGAGGAAGGTGAGAGAGTGGTCATATTGACTGTTGACAGTGAGATTGTATGAGACAGAGCGTAGGAAAGAAGATGAATACTGTATCTTTATACACACATTGCGAGAGGTGAAAGCGTTACGCCAGGTGGCTGTTCCCAAAGCTGATGCCTGATTCCTCTCCGCATGTTAGAACTACCGGCTTGCTATGGTCATCCTGGAGGATCTCAACGTACAAAGAGATGCGATGAAATGGAAAACAAGTTTCAGAAGTTTGCTTCTATTCTCCTGCTGATGTTCGAGCGAAAGTGAAGTGGAAGCCCGGCAGGATCTCAGAACGGATGTCGGCATCGAGCCACGTGGGGAGTGTCGGCCCGCACATGACGTACTCCGATACCGCGCGCTCGCTGGACCCACCTCCACATATCAGCCGGATCTGCAGCCTCGACCAGGCAGCACGAGCATCTCCTCCGCTGCCTAATCACAACACACACCACCGCCGCCATGTCGGGTCTCGAGAAAGCGCTCTTCAATCTCAAGGTAACACATCCAGCTCCTCCTCTCCCTCATCCGCTAACACCACCTCCCTCCGCAGTTCACAGCCAAGCAACTCAATCGACAAGCCGCCAAAGCCAGCAAAGACGAACAAACCGAAAAGGCGAAGCTCAAAAAAGCGATCTCGGCCAATCACAGCGACATTGCCAAAATCTACGCCCAGAATGCCATCCGCAAAAAGAATGAAAATATCCAACTCCTAACCCTCGCCTCCCGCATCGACGCCGTAGCTTCCCGCGTGCAAACCGCAGTCACAATGCGTCAAGTCACAGGCAGTATGGGAAATGTCGTAAAGGGCATGGATCAAGCAATGAAAAGTATGGATCTGGAGAAGATCAGCGCCGTGATGAACAAGTTTGAGAGCCAGTTTGAGGATCTGGATGTTGCGACGGGGTATTACGAGACTGCGACTAGCTCGGCGACGGCTACGGGCACGCCGCAGGAGGATGTGGATCGCTTGATGAGTCAGGTTGCGGATGAGGCGGGTGTGGAGTTGTCACAGGAGATGGCGGGCGCGACACCAGCGAAGGGAATTCAGGCGCCGGCGCAGGCGGAGGAGGAGAGGGAGGACAAGCTTGGTGAGAGACTGCGGGCGTTGAGGAGTTGAGGGCAACTTGGGCGAGGTGTTTTGGGCGTCTTGGAGATTGGGATGAGGTTATGATGAATCTGATATGATGAGCGGCATGCATACGGGCTATGGAAGATGGACTAATTACTTCCTACGGAACGAAGCTATTACTATGCTTACGATTTGATGCTCGTATGATCCCTGGATCTTGATTGGGAGAATTCTAGAGCTGTAAGCCGAACACAAGTCCCGGCATCTTTTCGTCTCTACAGCCTCTCGACCCATCGGAGGAGAATGCAACGTCCAGAGGTCCAAAGGCTAGCAGGGTATGCAGCCAATCCAACGGAGAGGACCGGGCAAGGTAACAGATTTGACTTGGTCAGGACTCTCGTCCAAAGCGTGAAGAGGCTGTACACTGCGCTACCTTTCACAGACCTCAAGCCTGTTCTATTCATTACGTGATGCTACTTAGATTCCGAAACGCTTGCACGACTGCACATAGCATTCGATTCAACCACACGCCATCATACTCCGAATCGAGCCCCCAGTCCTTTTCCGTCGCAATTCGACCCAAGAACGTTCATGTTCCTGCAAGCTATACGACCAAATCAACCGACTGGAGATACCGGAAGGAAGCAATGGCACTCCTTCATACTCGCCACGAAAGTACCTGAGGCATCGAGGCTCTTGTGCTACAACGCCGATGCTATCGGCCGATCGTGACAGGTGAGCGGACGATGGCTCTCCAGCTCCTGAATCCGTGATTGAGCTGATAAGCGCTGTAGCAGTAGTACAGCGCAGGTAGGCTAGACGAAGAGTCTGCGAAGAGAAGAGACATAGTTGAGATACCAGAAAGTTGCGAAAGTTCGAACTCATGTGTTCTGGTCGTCCGAAAAGCGCTACTCTCCAGCTCCTGTGTTGCCGACTGTGCTAATAAGCGCAGTGGCAGTGATACAGCGTCAGGAGGTCGAACGAAGAGCGTGCGAAGACGAGGGATATCGTAGAAACGCCAAAAGGCTGTGAGAGCCTAAGAGGCGTGTACTCTGGGTGGTCCACGCCGATAGCCGTCCATTTTCGGAGATTCCTGTCTGATGCTGGCGCGGAACATTGCCCGGCACCAAGGTCTCGTCTCGAGTGACAGGAATCGAAGAGCAAGTCGAAAGGAGGTGAAGTTTTACTGCCCCGCTCGGTGGTGTAGGCTGCCGCTGAGCACCTGCACCTTCCTTGGCGACCAAGCGGCGGCGGTTAAATCCTCTCCCAAACCTCCACTTCTTTCATCGATCTTACATCCGCCATGTGGCCTTCATCAATGCTTTGGAAATCCTTTGCAGCACCTTTCAGTCTGATATCCTCAAGCTGCCGCATACTCGCCGACAGCTTGTCTCAAGATCGTTCCGTGTTTTCATTGAGCGAGACCTTCGACAGCGTTCCCAGTCTTCTCGTGCTCATAATCGCCAACTGCCGCATACTTCGGACTGAAAGTGGGGAAAGAGTGAGGAGAAAACCTCAGGTCATTCGTCCCGACTGCAAATCGTGCTGGATGGAGTTCCTCCCGATGCTCACACCATTCCCTCGCGTGGCGAATGAAACTGGACACCTCGTCTCGCTTGGATGAAGCGGGTCCGAAGGTAGGTGTAAGGGACCTCAGTGTGGCTTTCACAGCTACAGAATACAGCTACCTAACACGGACAAACCACCAAATCTGGCGAGCTGGGTGGGTAACAACGTCGATCGTCCTCATACAGCAGATACTGTGCACATTCATGGGGCTTCCCCGGCTTCCCCAGTCTCCCCGCGTTTCGGTTGGAGATGTCCAGAGACACGACTTGGCTATTCGAGGCCTCAGCCGAGCTACGGTCAGTCGATAGCACATATGAGCGCTTCCTTACATCTTCATACTTGTAAGCCGATTTACGGTTTCAGCTCTTAATATGATGTCTCCCTTTATGAGAATCCTGGCGCTAGCCATTGCCGCTGTTGCGGCTGCGTCTCGTGCTGATAATCAAACGTCCCCTCACGAGCTCCTTGGTACATTTGCAGAGCCTGCTGTGCATGTAAGGCCAAGATTCCGGTGAGTGGAACTCCACCTGCAGAATCTCACCGATGAACGGAATGTCTGCTGACTTCTTAGATACTGGGTCCCTGATGCATCTGTGGATCTCAACGAGCTGGCAAACGACATCTTGCTCATCAAAAATGCCGGCATGGGCGGTATTGAGCTTTTAGGGTACTACCTCTATGGGAACTACCCATCTGGAAACTTCCTTGGCGGCCCTGTTCCAACAGATTGGACTACATATGGCTGGGGATCTGATGCGTGGAGTATGTAAAGCCGACCATTGCCATCAGTTGAATACTGATTGACCGCCAGAGGCTCTGATGAAGACTGCGTTGCAAGCGACAAAAGACCAAAACCTCTTGCTGGACTTTGCACTTGGACCTAACCAAGGTTCTGGTGTACCCGCTGCCCTGGATGACGAAGGCGTGCTCTGGACACTGTGGCCTTTTAACGTCTCCATTCCTCTAGGTGGATCATATCATGGGGTGCTGCCTGGTTGGGGAACTGGGGAGTTTGTTGCTGCGTCGACTGCCTTGGTTACTAACAGCACTCCTATTGTGCTATCTGCAACCCCCTTCTTCGTCCCAGAAACCTACAATGGCACTCAGTACACTCTGTCAGCTGATTCACTCACCGATGTCACTACTGAAGTCAACGAGGACGGTATCATTCATATCGACTTTCCCTCGAACGCCAATGGAACTCAATTCCAACTTTTTGCGTAAGTCAAGCCTCTCATTTCTTGAGTGAGTGAGATCAGTATCTTAGAGAGCTTGGATACGTTGCAGCATTCCTCGATTCCTTCTTTGCGATCCTCCCGTCCACTCACGAGGCTTTCCCTTGTCCCTTCACTCACAGCTGAAATGCATGCTAACGAGCCTGTCGATTATCTTAGGTACTATCAAAAGCACGCCACGGGTTTTGAGCAGCAATCACCGCTATACTTAACCAACTCTGCACCTCAATCACCAGTAACATCTTTCCTCCAGAATGGCTCACGAACCAACGATCACTTTTCTGCAGCAGGTGCGCGACTAGTCATCGACTTCTGGGAGAAACACCTCCTTGCTTTCGAGGATACTCTCGCACTGATTCAAGATGTTGGACATTACGCCTGGGAAGACTCCCAGGAGTTCGGCAGTAGTGTCTTAGCATGGTGGACGCCTGCTTTCATCACTGCTTTCGAAAGCAGTCGCAACTACAGCATTCGAAAATACTTGCCACTCATATATGGAGCCAATGCAGAGTTCAGTGCTCCCCTGGCATCGCCCGACATCTACTATACCGACGACTTGGACGGCGGACAGGCTTATGTCGATGACTACCGACAGACACTCACGGAACTCAACCAGATCTATCTCGAGACTATGACGAATTGGGCACAGGAAGCACTTCACTCACAGTACTCTGCCCAGGTGGTCTACAATCTTCCAAGTATGTCGTTGAATTCTTCGTCCCATCCATAGCGGCCAAGGTAGGGAAACTTGCCACGCAGTTGCTCAACAACATGGAGCTCTGTGTGAGATGACGTGTGGCTATCTCCTCCCAGGGGTATCTGGTACCTCTGAAGGTGAATGCAACGTTGGAAGGGACTGTTGGAAGGTGGCATTCGAACTTGAATAACAGCTCCTACTTTGAGCGTTCCGCAGCGCTAATTTCGATACCATACGTCTACGAGGAAGCTTTGCTGACAATCATCACCTTAGTGGACATGCTCGCCAACGTGCCCTTCGTCGATGTCCCCGAATGCGAATCTCTAGGCTTTGATCACGTTATTGATGCCTACAGACAATTTTCGGGTCCTGCAAATTTAGCAGGAAAGCGTGTCATCTCCTCCGAGCTGGGTGCACAGAAAGAAGAGGTCTTTAGTCAAACTCTACCGGAGCTGATTTGGGATGTCAACCGCTCTATCGTTGGATCGATCAATAACATGGTATATTTCTTGTTGAAGCAGACTCTGCTGACATCGCTAAACGAGGTCACAGATCTATCATGGCTACCCCTTTTCTGGGTTTTACCCAAACACGACTTGGCCTGGCTTTACTACCTTTGTATACCAATTTTCAAGCATGCATGGTCCGATGCAACCAACCTGGGAGTACTATGATGACTTCATGAATTGGACATCAAGAGTGCAATTTGTCGCCCAGAGTGGCATTGCTAAGATTGATCTGGCATTCTGGCTGAAGAAGAATGAGTTCTTCACTGTTGATTCGCAGTATATGCCGAATGACTTGGTCACTGATGGTAAGTTGTATTGGACATGAAATCGAGAAGTGTCGATGCGAGGGAAACCCTCTGAGCTGTCTATGAGCATATGAGGTCTGAAATCCTCTACATGGTGTGACTGATTCGAGAGCCAGCCTTCGCAATAAATGCCTACATTTCTGATGTAGAGACTCTCACTGGACTGCCTTAACATCGACGACTGAAATCCAAGTATTGAGTCAGGAGAGAGCTGACGACTCGCAGGCTTTACCTACGAGTATCTGAGCCCGGATAATCTCGTTGCTGAACCAGAGGCATACGTTAGAGACAGGATACTGGCTCCTCAACGACAAGCGTTCAAAGCGCTAGTCATTCGCGGCAATGATACCATGACCGTGCCTGGGGTGCAGAAACTTGCTGAATATGCGCGCGCGGGTCTTCCGATCATAATCTCTGGCGGGCTCCCTACTAACGTATCCGGTCATAACGACAGCTCTTCTGCATTTGTGGCAGCTGCTCTGGCCTCTATCTCAGTACTTGAAAACGTGCATCAGGTGCCATTCACCAATCTTTCCACGTCTCTCCGCAATTTAGGATTCTTGCCCAGGGCCAGAGTGGAGGCTAACAGGATATGGTATTCCTCATGGCGGGAGCACGTCGAAGCCAATAAAACATACATCTTTGTTTACAACGATGCGTGGGACAGTCCTCTTGGCGGCGGAAGCTCAAACGGTTCCGTCACATTCGCCTCGACTGGAGTGCCGTACCTCTACGATGCATGGACAGGTGTTGCAGAAGCTATCACAGTTTATCAGCAGATGAACGAGAGTACGACTATTCCATTATCTCTGGCTGGCAATCAGAGTACAATCATTGGGTTTCATCACAACGAATCTGCGACTCATGCGAGCTATCTGGCCACTCTGCCAAAGGGTGCATACGGCTCTTTTGCCACAAGCGACGGCCAACTGATGCTGCAGGTTGGTCATCAGCCTGGACCAACAGTCTTGGACAATGGGACACAGCTCTTGCTTCCATCGGCTCCAGCTCCATTTATGCTCACACCTTGGACTTTGATTGTCGAGTCATGGACACCGCCGGACGACATATATGGCGGATCGTTACAGTCAACGAAAACGAATTCTACGTACTCCATCTCTGAGATACAGCCTTGGAGGGACATATCACAATCTCTCTTCAACGTCTCTGGACGCGGTTTCTACAACACCACCTTCAACTGGCCTCCTGTCAGTGGCGAGGCTGATGGTGCCCTGCTCGACTTTGGAGTGATCGCTAATACCGGTAGAGTCTGGGTGAATGGGTACCAGCTTCCTCCCCTGGATCCCACCAAAGCCGTTGCGGACATGTCCAAGTATCTGCTTCGTGGGGAAAACGAGATTCTTGTTGTGGTTGCCACTACTTTGGGCAACGCGGCTAGGCTACACTGGGCAAATTTGAGAACGAGCGGGACGCTTGCATCGTCTGCTCCGTTGCCTTTAACGCAGGATTACGGGCTCATTTCTGAGGTGTTCGTAAAGCCTTATGTTGAGATTCCTACTGCTGTGTAGGTCTTTCGACGAGAGATTGCTCCACCAGTCTTTGACGATGGATTTGAAAATCTCCAACTGCTAGCTAATGGACACATATACCATGGAAGGCGAAGGGATCTAGTGTCAACGGATGCTTGTTCGTGTTATACCTTTCAGTGCTTGCTACGCCTTTCTTTGGCAGTCTACTGTTTGTTCGCCCAGCATATGGTCAATAACACACAAACAGACTGTCCGATGATAAGACTGTAGTGGTGCTCGGCGAATGAAAAGAAGTAGTCCGCTCTGCCTTCGCTCAACACGTGGTTTAACATCTCTGCTCTTTCAGCAGTGTTCCGCCTGCTATCAGGAATAACGCCATCGTGTTCATCAGAGATTTGGAGAAGCGAGAGTCTTTCATGCGATAGAGATAGAGACATCATCAACGATCACATACGACAAACAGGATTGGTTCCATACCCTGCTAGGCTGCGGGCCTTTGGACGTCGCATTTTCCTCCGATGCGCCGAGATGCTGTAATGCTAGTCTGACTGGTTCTGGATGTAGACGAGCGTAGGCAACAGCATATATATATACCCCTTCTGCTTCCAGTGTTCGAATATCTTTACAGGTACTACAGCAGCCACTATTACAACAACAGAGTCTATTGGACACAGACGAAACATATCGAGACTTGCCTTGACTTTCACACAGCAACACTCTTTCATTAAAGACGTCCTCTCCTGACATCTGGCTGCTGGTTCCCAGACAACAAGCCGGCGACGAAGTGTCAGTCTCGTCTCTCACCCTTGGCGTGATCTATCGCACCCCTGCTTGCTCCAAGTCGGAAGATTGATCGTAGACTTTTTTCAATCGGTTTCCTAGGTGTATCCCCAAAATGAAGAACGACGGTGCCAATCCGAAGTCTCCTGGTGCTCCCACAAGCAATGACTGCGGCGAGGAAGCATCTTTGAGATGACATCCCCATGATTGCCTATCTCATGGAACAATGGTCGTATTGACAGCTACGGGTATCTGGTCTTCCATTCTCGTCAGCACTCTCGAGCATTCCTGTATCACTAGACCACCAACGTGGAAACTTACATCACAAACTTCATCTAATAAGTATAGAACCCCTTTCCACTCTTCTTACCCAACCACCCAGCATCAACCATCTGCCTCAGCCTCACAGCAGGCCTATACTTTGAATCACCCAACTGTCCATGCAGCACCTCCATAATCGCCAAACAAGTATCCAGTCCAATGAAGTCCGCCAATTGCAGTGGACCCATGGGTACATTTGTCCCGTTCTTCATAATGTCATCGATAGCCTTCTCTGTTCCCACACCTGTCTCAAGACAAATAATCGCCTCATTGATATACGGCATCAGGATTCGATTCGCCAGAAACCCAGGAGAGTCCGCCGAGACGGACGCGATCTTCCCCATGCGCTCGCAGAATGCAATTGCGGTGGCGAGTGTGGAAGGAGAAGTTTGTAGTCCAGAGATGATTTCCACGCCTTTTTGGATCGGGACCGGATTCATGAAATGCGTGGACACCACACGAGAGCTAGCGCTGAGATCTGTAGGATCTGTTGTCGTACTCGCCGCAATCCTCGTAATGCTAATACTCGAGGTATTCGTCGCCAACACAGCATGTTTAGCGCAAACCTGGGCCAGCCGGGCGAATATCTTGGATTTGAGATCTAGAATCTCCGGAACAGCTTCAATGACCATGTCTACTTCGCCGAGATCTTCGAGCTTGGTGGAGAGGGTAAAGCGTTCGCGGACGGCATCCGAGTCGGATTGGGTGAGTTTTTGTTTGGTCACATCTTTGGCGAGGAGTTTCTCTGCAAAGGAGATTCCTTTGTCGAGTGATTTTTGGGACGAGTCGATGAGGGTTACGGGGACTTGGGCGGCGCGGGCGGCTACGAGGGCTATTCCTAGGCCCTGTGTGGGAGTGAGGATGTGTTTTGAAGACGATATTCCTGGGATTGAAGAGATATTGGACTAACCATTTGGCCTGCGCCTACCACTCCCAGGCGTTTGATGGTCGCTGGCTCAGCGGAGGTGTCTGCAGAGTACTTTCTGCATGTTGGTGTCAGGACGCGCTGATATGCGGCGCGAGGCACGCGAAGAGTCCTTTGAGCAGCAAGCATCATGTCGAAGCCTTTCGTGGGATGTGAAAAGGTGTGAAGATGAAACATATGAGCTCGACTTGGAGATGGAAGCTTTCGAATAGCTTCTCGGCTTAGGAAAGTGTCTACCGAATTGCCGAGCTGCAACAACGGATAATCTACCACCCAACTGGAAGAAACGTGAAGTGAGTAATGTGAGTGAATGACTAACTGCAATGCCTTCCAAGTGTATAGCGAATAGCTACATCATCAGCTCTTCGTCTACGAAGGAGCTCGTTTTTATTGAGCGCTCACCACAACCTGAAGGAAACCGTGACCACCTTCCCTTCGGCTGAATTGCTCTCTCCCCAACAGAGGGATGTCTTTCAAACGATTAGCCTCCTCCTACCTAGTAGTTGTAGGGTGCCTTACAATATCTCGGAGAGCAGGAAAGCTGTGCAGCTGTGCAGTATGAGGTGCTCGGTGACGCTAGCGCTCCATTAAAACGAACTCCTTAGTACTACTCGACTGGAAGGAACGTGAAGTGAGCAATGTGAGTGAATGACTAAATGCAATGCCTTCCGAGTGTATACCTACTGTAGTAGCGAATAGCTATATCATCAGCTCTTCATCTGCATGACCGCAGTCCTATTCCTCATCGCCATCGTCATGTGAAAGCCAACCGCCGAAGTCGGCATCGCCGTTAAGCCGAGGCCATCGTCGCGACAAAACACGCGCAAATCAAATGTTCCTCTCCATATCCTTCATCATTAACATGCCATCTCATCGTACTCGCGCATTGCGCTCCTTCTTACAAGTTCCACTCTCGCACACCTAGGCATAGAGCACCCGCATCCACCCAATTTCCCATCCCCGGTCGCGTCGTGTGCAGGTTGCGCAGCCTGATTTCCTGTCAGCATCTCAGCACATCGCCCGCTTTGTGCAACACAAGAGGGGCATCTGACCTTTCCCACCAATTCGGCTCCCCATCATGATGCCCGCACTCGCACTTCGACAGGCAAGAGCGTGATATCCGCCATCGTCTTGGGCGCTCGCAGCGGCGCCGCCAAGGTCGTCGTCGCTGTTAAGCAGAGGAGCAATGTGGTGAGGTAGTTGGATGGACTCATTGTTGCGCGCTCGGTCGGTATACCGGATAGGTGACGGTGTTTGTCGAGATTGTAGGATGTGATGTTTGACCGATGGGCAGGTCGGGGCAAGCTCGCGACAGGTAGGTGCTTCTCTCCCTCTTCCTCGCTCTTTCTGTCTGTCAAGCTACTGTCAAACCTCAAGATGTAACGGTGATGTTCCGGGAGGGAAGGAAAGACAGGATGGTGGTTTCATGCTGATTCGGACTCGGAGCTTTATCTATATCGCCAAGGTGCTTTGGTGACTGGGATGTCCGGGAAGGCCTGCTGACTCGTTGCAGGGGTGGATGCTATAGATGTGGGCTTATACCGCCTTTTGAGTTGCTAAGTGTTTGTTTCACTCTGGATCCTGCGCGAAGAATTGGTGCGGTAGTGAGCTGACTGCCACGCAAGAAGGCCAACGTGTGGAGATGGATCCAAGTCAAGGAGTGGTTTCGGATTTTACTATATTACTAATAATCTTCACGGCACGTCAATCGTTCCAAAGTCTGTCTGTTTAGAAGGCATTACCTAGCAAGACCTCAGCCGGACAGATCCGTCGATACAACTTTTGACTGCTCTGCGCAGAAAGCACAGAGACCATAGCAACATCAACGGACATAGCGACAGCTGGACGGAACCGGATCAAAAGACTGCATGGCAAACGCATTCTTCGGCTCCCCAATGAGCTGGCAGCGACCTGATTTCGACATCTGACATGTCTCGGACAGGCCTCCTAGCCTCCTAGCGATGGAGACTGAGCAGTGAGAGCCTCATGCTCCACCAGCATTTGCTTGCAGAAGAGCTCAAAGCGTCACCACTTACAGTCGAGAACTGGCTCGAAGTTGGCCTCTGCAGACTGCTCTTGTCCCATCAACGCTGATCCAAGCACCGAAGCATTGTCTGAAATATGCCGAAATGTCAGCTTCGCGGCGGGTAGACTGATCTGTTAACAGCTACATCGCAAAAATGGATTCTCTTCGGTGCCGATTCATGCATTGTCAGGGTTTGCGGTTGATGCCATCTGTCCTGTCCTCAATACGAACTCGACGCAATATCTACTGCATGCCATCTGCCACCTTCAAGATGAACGAAAGTCGGCTCCGTGAAGTCGTCTCTCCAGCGCTATACACGATGCTTGTCCGGGCGCATCGCGAAAGGCACCGAGTCCAGACCCGAACGGACTCCCGTGGCGCGAACATCAGCTGCGGCATGATGAATGTTCTCCAGTGATGAGCATAGTCCTCGTCGAGTTCGAAATGATTGTTATGAAGCTGCATGTGATCACGCTCAACTGGACAAGCACCTTCCTGATTCGTCCTTGGCGTTAGCTCTGGATCCTGCAGGATTCGAAACCCGGTTATTGCTCGCACGTCCTGAGTCACAGTCCTTCAACGGGCTTCAATATACAGATGTTTTCAGGGGCTGATTGCTTCAAAGCACAAAGACTTTGACATTCACACACCTCACAGCTCCGTGCCAGCCATGTCAGACTCCCGAAACACTCTGCCCACAGCTGCATGCGAGGTCCTCGACCCAGCCACAAAACAGCCTGTTCCAACGGTAAAACTATGCATGTTCAAGCCACCATTTACAGCCGTGGAAACTATATCAAGGACCCTCCGCTATGCACAAAATCCTCAGCAATATCTCTTAGGAACGCTCGGCGAAGCGAATTTTGCAGCTCGAAGGCATTTGTTCTGCCTCCCGAAAGAAGGAGAAGAACCGACTCTAGACGCATACGGTAGCGGAACCACGAAACAGGCCTTTGAAGCCCACATCGCCAAGTTTTTAGGCAAGGAACATGGCCTCTTCTTCCTCACAGGCGTACAAGCCCAGCTCGCGGCCTTGAAGACATATTCGGAAAGCACGGGACGCCACAGAGTTGCGTGGTACGTTTCTTCACATCTGGAGTCTGCGGAATGTGACGCTTATGAAAAGCTTTACGGTTTGGAGAGAGTCCTATTGGGCGCCCAGGAGGATATTCTCCCTACTGTGGAGGATATCCGCCAAGTCCTGCTGCAGCATGGAGAGACATTGGCAGCCATCGTGCTGGAGATCCCCAATCGCACACTTGGATGTCAGACTCATTCTCTTGCAGATTTGCGAAAGATCGCACAACTTTGCAAGGAAAGCGGCGTGGCACTACATTGCGACGGAGCTAGATTGTGGGAAGTCGAGCCATGGTATTCTGCCGTCGAAGGCGTCAGTTTCGAGCAGCTTTGCGAATGTTTCGATTCCGTGTATGTGAGCTTCTACAAAGGCTTGGGGGGTCTGACGGGAGCTATGCTTGTTCATGATGACGCCGTGTTCATGGAGGATGCAAAACTATGGCAGCGTAGAGCTGGTGGGAATGCTTTCACACTTGGTGTGGAAGTTTTGGACTGTGAGAGGGCGTTCAATGAGTCGATTGGGACATTTGCAAGGAAGAGAGAGAAGATGGGGAGGATTGTGGAAGGTATCAAGGCTGCTACGAAGGATTACATGGTTGAGGGGAAGGCAGTGGTTACCTTTATGCCGAACACCGCGGTGTGTTCGCAGATTTTGACAAGTTTCAATGGGTACACTGCGGAAGAGCTTTTGGAAGCCAGAGATAGGGTACATGAGAAGACAGGAGTGAGAGTTTTTGAACGATTAAGACCGGTGCAATCGTTGGATGAGAAGATGAAGGAAGACCGTATGAAAGTCAAGTTTGGAAAAATTGGTCCATGCGCGAATGGCGGCAAGGCAGAAGACGCTCGAATGCACTTCGTGGAATGGATGATCATGAGCCTTACGGAGAAGATTGATGATGCAGTGTTTGTGGGTGGATATGTGGCATTGTGCAAAGAACTTATCACGGGGAAAGAGAATACTTGAGGGTGGTCCTACGGCAGCTACAATGAGTGAAATGGCTGCTGCTCTTTGGGCTTTCATTCCGGCCTAGTCATACTATCTGTGTGAGCAAGCAGTAGAGACAGATTCCGTCTCAACGGGAGCTTCTCTCACGATAAGCGGACTGGGTATGAGCATAGGAAGACGTTGCGACTCCGCTCCACAAGGCCATGCGAGCTAATACGGCACAAGGAAATATCAATAGCAGGTTCTCGATGACACCAATTCTACCAAAGGCCGCCATTCCACTCAACCCCTCATGTACACTTCCGGATCCTCACTGGGCATCTCGCCCCACATTGCTTCGAGCTCATCGATAAAAGTGCCCTTCTCGTCATCCCATAAGCACTTTCCCCATATGGCCTCGTCTTCGGTCTGCTTCTCACTCAACCTCCACACCGCCGCAAGCGATGGATCCCACTTGCCGTCCGGTTCGTTCCACCACGAGTGTTCAAATGTGTCCAGGTCGATGACCTCCGGTTTTGCCTGGCTTTCAGGCGCAGGAGGTTCGCCGCTACGATCTGTATTCTCATCCTCAATCTCCATCAGGATGTGATCCGCGGTCTCAGTTGGATGTTCTTCGCCCGCGTCCCAGTGGGAATCATCCCAAAGGTCAGCATTCTCGTCCTCGCTTTCTGCATCTTTCTCGGGCATCTGAGCAGACTGTGTGGAGTCCATATAGACGCTGAGATTATCCCAAAGACCTTCATTCTCGTCTTCGCTCGAGTCCCCTCGTTGGTCTCCAGGTCTGACCTCATCGGCATCTGGCATTTCCACATCTTCCTCAACCATTGCCACTTCCTGGTCGATCATAGCGTTCTCTCTTGGGCCTTCCATTTCGTCTTGATCTTTGGGTTCGTCTCTCAATGGCAGCCCTTGTGCCAAAAGCTCGAGCTCGAGATTCTGCGGCCTGTACTCCCTCATCACAGCCTCCCAGAAACGCGTCCCATCCACCGGCCATCCAGCAACCACAACGAACATGCCACCAATCTTTGGATAGGGAATTTGAGCGACGAACTCGCCCAGCGTGCCTCCCATTCTTGGCAGGTCCCATCCTCTCGGATAGCTCACTAGACTTGGCGGCTGGCTGACCAACATACCCTTCCAGCTTGAAATATCGAAGTCCTTCTGGCCCGGCGCACCCTGTCCCGGACATGATAACTGCGTAGTCATGGGCATATGCAGACTCGTGCTGGACGCAAGTGCGGGTCCTTTTTTGATGTCCCACTTAGTGCGGCTGGCATCAACGCCATAGCTGCGCCTGAACAGTGGGTTCAGAATGTACATGCGCGAGACTGGAACTTGGTCAAATGGGATTTTCATAGCCTCCAGTGGCACCATGAAAACGAATTCCGAGCTGAGGATGTCAGCGGCCATGTTTAGGGTGAAGAGTTCTGCGGGCGTGGCAGGCTGGAAAAAGAGCTTTTTCTGGAGGGAAGTCGAGGCTGAAATTGTGGTTTGCCAGATTCTGGAGGTGCGCTGTGACAGGAGCAGTGTTTTCATGTCAATTTGTATCAAAATGCGTTCTGCGCAAGGCGGTCAGTCGACATGGTTGGCCTGGTTCAGTGGGCAGCTCACCTATCAACGCGGGATCTGCGAAGACTTTAAATGCGGCACCCGCCATCATGAATATTTAGTGGTGATTATGGTGTCCGTCGACGATGAATGAGGAGTTTGACGATGGAGGTCACGATGTAAACGACGAAAAACGTCATCTCTTCGCCCCAAGGAGATGTCGACTCCGTTTGTCGAGGTTGGCATGACGACTGCCGTCTTGCATCGTTTGCTGCATAATAGATATCGAGGGATCTGGACCGCCTCAGTCAATTGAAAAAGAGCAAGAGGCAGAGAAAGAAGAAGACTTTTTGCTGGAGACTATGGAGTGGAATTACCCTGCTCTTTCTCACATCCCTAATTTCCCAACATACCAGACTGCGAGACAGCCATGTGAGGATTCTACCCGGTGAAGCACCGCAATCTCTTCATGCAGGTCACGACTACTTACACATCATCAGAGATGTTGATAAGTCTCTCGGCCACTCGACAAGCGGTCACGATCACACAAAGGATTCCAAGAACTCTCAGAATCATGACATTGTGGAGAGGGCATCTCGTAACACTTGATTGAGCTTTTTCGATGGAAGCTCTCCTGTCCCCTTTGGTATCAATGGCTCTACAGAGCTTGAATATGTCATCCGGCTGGTGGAGCTCCAACAACGCTAAAAACGAAGTGAATGACACTAGCGCGCTTTCGTCTGTGCTTGAGCTCTCGAGCATATAAAACATTTGCACTTGAACTCAGCACCTTCCATCCAAACACCAACCTTGAGGTACCTCGTCTTTTGTTAAAGCTTGCGATTTCCCACCCTCCCTCTTACTCACACACACGTCACTACATTTCCAGCAAATCATGGCTGAAATGACGCCAAGTAAGGACAAATGTCCATTGTTGCGACTATGGAGGCACAACCCGCCTGATGGACCCACAGTCTGTAGGCGTTCTCTTATAACATTTACTAGTCGACATCGAAGTGAATTAATCATGCTCAACTCCTTGCTCGCTTATGCGTTGCTCGCAGGACGTCCAAGATACATCAATATTCGCTTGGCGCAGCACTGAGATACAAATCATATCGTATCTAGGAATGCGAAGACAGTTCAAAGGTAGCACATCTTGTCTCTAACGCACAAGTCACCATCGTCTATCCCCGCTCTTGCATCTATTTCCTAAGCAAAAGCCTACCATTTCGTTGTCACTGGATTCATGTATATTCGAACGGGACTTCTCAGCTGAAGTGACCCAGCCCTGCGTCGTCAGTAAGAGGATGGCTGGAGAGTTCGATCTTGGCCAATTCTCATTAGCCTGCTCTGCACAGTAATCTTACGATCTCACTTCTTCTCCCGTCGCCTCACCGGATGGTAGACGTCATGTTATGGAATACTGAGTCGCCAAAACGCCTCCATCATGTGCGATGATGAGCATCGGAACCTTCATTGTTATCAGATCTAAAATTCCAAATTGTACTCTCGATATCCGCATTCATGCACAGTGAGCTCTTTACCAGACACCAGGATGCTCTGAATGTCAATAGACTTGCCCCACGAACGCCACGAATAGTTCGCACTAGTAGATCAACCTAGTATGATCTTCAGTGCATATGAAAGTCTGATCAACTGTTGACGTAAAGCATATAAGGGAGAGTTAAGCCAATAAGAACACCGCAATGACCATCTGCATCTTCACTTGCATCCTCCGATCCTACACCGCCCTACCTGCCACTTTATTTAAGCTTCACAAGCTTTCCAAGATCTGGAAAAAGCATCGTAAGGATCTATCCCTTAGTTCCTGCATGAGAGATACGTGCCTCCTGTGCGCCGAGACGTCTAGAGGCATGACATCGATAGTCAATGGTCTGTAGATCTTCGTATTCGCACCTTTTGGATCCGACACAATGCTTTTGTATCTTATTCCTGCCACAGCTTCGGGACGTAGATCCTTTTTTCAGGAACGGCCCTGCCTCTCCCGCTGGTCCTGGGTTCATACAATGGAAACGTTGCGCCACTATGATCGCCAGCTGCTACAGACATATTACCCGCAAGCCAGCGATGAGGTCCAATGATAACTCCACGGTGACCTACAAGTCGTTCCTTCGCATCGCATTGTCTTCATCTCATGCTTGAGACTCTTGGCCGCGGGCACAAAGGCAAACACCGAATTGGCGGTGACATTCGAGTTGCTGCCCGCACGAGCCGTCCGGTTCCTGGAAAGCTGCCCACTTTTGGAACAAGGTTGTCTTCGAATGAGGACATGGCTGTGACATACGAGCACTTCCAAAGGGCTGTGTCATCCTGCTTGGCTAACGGTATTGTGGTTTGAATACCTAGAGGTGCCACCACTCGTGTTGCTAGTAATGATCTGAAGTCATGGCGAAGCGGATCATTGCTTGCAACACGAGTAGCCGTTCACAACTCCTGCGATCGTTGGCAGTATCTCGTGATGACGCTCGTATTATGCTTGTAGGCTTTGTTGATGTGGCGGATCTTCAGAATGACATCCACATCATGGTGCCTAGGACGGAGGACATCGTGATCCTAGTCATGAAGTAAGTTTCAATCTACCGTTTCGCTGCAGCGTTGAGCGGGATCGTGTCGTGAGTACGAGGTAGCATCTCCAGTGCGGCGATGTCACCTGTGGCGAGCAACGATCGCCATGTAGCACACTGAACATGAGGCTTGCGGTTTGATGTCATTGACGTATTGAGGCTGATCACGAAGAAGAGAACGGCTTCGTCAACAAGCTCCTGGTTGTTGGTACGTTTCTCGTATCGAAGCGGAAAGTTGACGGAAAGACGTGACAATCCTCTCAGTATTGATCAATCAAGCTCCCACGATGAGAAACGTTTCTTCAAGTTAGACGTAGATCAGAGTGGCCGTGAAGTCTTGGTATGCACTAGGTTAAGCTCACCTATCAGCGTCTTCGTAAATTGCATTACGACTTAGCATTACTGCAAGGGACCAGTGGCCTAGGGAGAGTGACATGCAGCCGCACGTGGATATAGATCAGCGGGGTGCTCGGATGCATCCGATCTTGTGATGATCTACATTCTGTCTCCTTCAAGGTCGCTAGGATGTAAATATGAGCGTATTAGCTACGCGAATGAGACTGCATGGATATATGCTTACCATTTCCACATAGCTTCCCCCACGGACCCACGTACACACAACCAGTTCAATGCTTCGGTTCCACACTCGTGCATTCCGAGTGTTTGATCGCGGACAGGATACGCAAAAAGCGGCAAATGTATGCTCGTGCGCCGCCAACCCGGACATCGGGTCGTGTGATTTTAATAGCTTGTCGCTATTCAGCAGACCTGTGCATTTGAGTAATATCAACACTTATGGATATCAAAACAGGATCCACGTATTGGTGTTGGGAGTCAGCGTCGATGCCTTGTCTCGATGAGGCAGGAGTAATGGCACGGACACACCCTCTTGCGAGCCTCAGTGCCACTCTGCACAGAGATCCTGCGGCCGACGACTTTGGGCCTCTTGTTTGATGTTCTGAGTTGACGACTCGAGCAAGGCAATGCAGACAACAGACGGCGCCTCTGCATTCGGAATCTCACCTCTGCGTACGGAGCACTTGACAGCATCAATGTCTGGCTCTGTCTTCTTGATCGAAATATCAAAGTGCTCCGTGTACTGCTTGATTGCCATTGACTTGATCTAAAGCAAGAAAGTCCAAGCGCACTTCTCTCGTCAAGAGCAGAGGGAACAGGCATGGCCGTAAGAGTGGTCATCTCCATTGTTCCATTCGTGCCAGCCCAAGCCTGTATATTTTACGATGATTGAGCGAACCAAGCTCTGCACATGGACGGGCTCAAGCATGTTTCTTGGAGCGGTGGTGGCGAGCTCATGGAGGCGACCACTGCTTGCTGATGCGATTCAACGTCGCGTTGATGCATTGGAGGTACAGAGGAGCCGTGCGCATGTGCGTCTCCCTTCCGAATGATGGTTGATGGTCATGTCGTGGTCGTGTTGTTCCTCGAGGTATTGAAGGAACCGGGTGAGGTGCGGCAAAAGAGCACAGACCATTCTTTGTTCTTTCCTTCCTTGTCACCGGCGGTGTCTTCGACTCCTCCGCAACGGCCACCTTCTTCTTCCTCTGGTATGGTATGCCACAGTCCGTGAGCGATATTCCCGCTGAGAGCGGTAGATGCGAGATGATCCTGGCAGTCCCGCTCGCTTGTCCAGAAATCCACCGCGACGCGTAGCCCCCCGGGGGTCCCTTATCTCGCTCGCCTTCTCACAAGCAAATCTCGCCAAAGACCATCCTCACCTTCACAGCATCACAAAGGACGCGACTTCCGAGATGGATCCTGATGTGCCACGAAGGATGCCGATCTTATCACCGGATCTTGGCCGATCGTCCTCGCCCACAGACGGTCACTCCTCTGGACCAGCAAACGCTCCGTGAGCCACTCATGCTGACTCCTGCAGCTGGCGGTATCTTGCTGCTTCAGCCATATCTATTTTCACATCGTGCAGACCGCGACGTGCCGCTGCGTGCTCCATGAACTTCTGTGAGTCTCGATGGGTTGGAGAACTTTATCGACTGGCTTGAGCCGCCGTTACCCGGATCTGCCGACTATGCCGTAACTAAAAACGAGCAGATGTCCTACACACGCAAACACGATGTCCTCGTTAAGAAGGCTCGACGCAGCTCAAGAAGTATTAGTTGGTCGAGGAATCTGTCGTCATCTACATGCCCGCCTGTTGCCAACATTTTTCCAAAACGCCAAGCTCATCCATCGAACGATCATGGTAAAAGTGTGCCAACAACTGGCTCGCTACTCCTGCAGCACCGTCCATTGTTTGCCTCTACGATCTCAGTTGCTCAAACGAGCTCACGACCTGCTTCTGCTGTGACTCTTGCGAGTACCCAAAGATATGATCAACCATCTCTCCTCCCCTAATAGCAAGAATGGACAAGAGGGTGTCCGAGAGACCGTGCGTCTTCTCGTTGCAACCTTGCAACCACACACCAGCATCTGGCTGAACGGCGCCATGCTCAAAGTCGACAGCATAATCTCTGCCAACAGTCCAGTTCTTGTCAGTGGTGTTTCCACCTGGCATCAGCTCCCTCAATCCGTGCAGCATCTCTTCGTGTGCGTTACGAATATATCCGGACGCAACAACGACCAGATCAACGGTGATTTTCTCAGTTGGACACTGCTTGTGAGATAAGTACAGTCCGGTGTTGTTCTGAACTTCCAGCTCAACAGCAGGCCTGCCATTGACCTCGACGTCTCGCATTCCCTGAACTTCTCTGTAGTTCATGATGCGGTGTGGCCAATCTTCTTCGGAGTCATACTGCAGCTTGTATGTGTACAGTTCATTGTAGATCTCTTCCAAAAGCTCAATACGAACAACACCATAGTTTGTTGCTTTGTCCTGAGCGAGTGCGGCAGCTCGTACTTTGGGATCCTGAGTGTAGACATTGTCGACATGGTCGGGATTGAATACCTCGTTGACGCTGCAACATGTTAGCATGAATTGACCTTCACGACAGGTCTCGACTTACAAGGGAGAATCATCACTGGGCTTCAAAGCTGCTCCTCGGAGCATCAACAACGACTGCGCACCAGGGAAAAGGCTTGGGATGTTGTGCCACACTTCTGCTGCACTCTGACCGCCTCCAATGACGGCCACTGTCCTTGGACCAGAGCCTTGTGGGAACATGCGGGGTGCGTGTGTTGCGTACTGCGAAGAGTGGATTATCCGCGGGTGCTTCTGGGGTAGGCACTTTGGGATGTTGGGTCTGCCTCCTGCAGCAATAACGACATGCTTGGATTTCAGTGTTTGCCTCTCGCCAGTCTGCTCGTTGAAAGACGTGACCTGGAAAAACTCTACAGCACCAGTCTTTGGGTTGATCTTTCCAGCCTCGACATGTTCGACAGTTTGGCTGTAATCCACGACGTTGCCAAAGTGATCAGCACACCACCGCATATAATCCTCGTACTCGATCCGTTGTGGCAGGAAGGTACCCAGGTTCGTGAAGGCAACCAATCTTTCCTTCTCGTACAGGTAGTTGAGGAATGTGAACTCGCTCCGTGGGTTCCGCAAAGTCGCCATATCTTTGATAAAGGTGATTTGCATCTTAGCACCGGGAAGCAGCATACCTGCGTGCCAGGCAAACTTCTGTTGACGCTCGAGGAATCGGACTTTGGGTGTGCGAGAAGAAAGCCTTGATGCTCTCGATTCCAGCGAATCGTGCAGAGCCACAGCGATGGCCAAAGATGCAGGTCCAAAGCCCACACACACAAGATCTTGGACTTCATCGTCGCCAAATCGATGGAGGTTCGACCTTCTGGTCAAGTTGGGAATATCATCCTCCATTGAGCTTGGAGAAGTGTCGGTGTTGGTGTAAGAATGAGTGGTGTATGATGCCTCGTCCGAGACTGAGTACGCGTGAGGCGACATAGTTGGGATGGAATAAGATGCAATAGCGATGAGCCAGGTCTGAGGTGAAGGACAAACAAGCAGCCAAACTTTTGGCCTACTCGGGAGCACAGTGTACTAATACCAAAGGGAAGAGCCGGGCGAGAGATCCACAAACAGTCCGGTCGTCTGGCGCCTGGTGTGAGAGAGAGGTGCGTTTGCTCCAACCCGAAGCCGGCCGAATGCAACGCTGTTTCCTCTGCCCAAGGGTCGCGAAATTGCTAATGGATCCGATCATGAGAGAGAAACCCCCGCGGCGTGGCCTAAGTCAATGTCGTCAGCTAAAGCTGCAAGCTACTTTTCCTAGCCACGCCCACGTCCTTACGTATTGGGTTTAGACTAGCCTCCGCCCAAGTACGCGGCAAGATGATCAGATATGATAAGATGCGCCAGACAACATGGAATGTAAAAATAATTGCGCAGTGGGACGAATGTCACTTCCGGCTCCATGAAAGTGGAAAATTTTCTTTCTCGGCAGTGCCACGTCTGCACCATTTTTTCGAAAGTTAAACGACATACCTGCCAGGGTCTCTTGCTCCACTCCTGCTTGAACTCGCGTGGGCGTCCCATGGCTCACGCCAGGATCTCAAGCGAGTAGTTGGTTTTGAGTTATCTAATCAATCAATCAGCATCCCAGACCCTGGTGCATCCTTGCACTACCCGCTGCTGCCGAGGCTTGAGATCATCTGCAGATCATTGCACTAAAGAATGCACGTTCGCTTCTTTAGCTGATGGTGACGGAAGTGGTGAGATCGGTGGTGTGCTGTTTATATTTGAAATCCTTTTGGAAACGTGATGTATCTAATATATCATACGTGAACGGTGACATGCTTCTGGGACGTGTACCATCTTGGCACTGATGAATTGATGAGGTATGATGCTGTGAAAAACTCATATCAATGTACTGGAGCTGTTAGGAACAAACAGTGGATGAGACCCCCACTTGGCGCGGAAACGTGTGCGAGAAAACTTTTGCGTGCACGAGGTAGGTCCTCAGGTAACGCTCAGTAGCTGGTTTCAACGCTATGCTAATGCTAACAACGCAGGGTACATCAGGCGAGAGACTGGGCCTTGGCCATGCTGGCGTACAAACCACCTTGCGCCACCAGCTCGGTGTGCGTACCCTGGGCGACTATTCGTCCATTCTCAAATACGAAAATGCGATCCACATGTTGAATGCTGGCAAGGCGGTGGGCAACAATCACTGTTGTCCGCCCCTTGGCGGCTTCGGCGAGGGTAGTTTGAACGTGTGCTTCGCTGTGAGCATCCAGAGCACTTGTGGGCTCATCAAGTAGCAGAAGCTCAGGGTTGCGAACGAGTGCTCTTGCGATCGCGAGGCGCTGCTTCTGGCCTCCGCTCATCTGAGATGAACTGCTAGAGCCACACTCTGTGTTGTAGCCTTCTGGAAGACTTGTAATAAAGTCGTGCAGGCCGCATTTCTTGCATGCCGCTTGAACCTCCTCTTCGGTCACTGACTGGCCAGATGGCGCACCCAATTTGATGTTGTAGAGTATCGATCCAGAGAACAAGTCGGGATCTTGCGAGACAAGGCCCATATGACTTCGGAGCATCCTGACATCCATGTCACGAATGTCGACTCCATCGTATAGGATCGCACCGTCGGTCGTGTCGTAGAACCTCTCAATGAGCGCCATAGCTGAGGACTTGCCTGCACCAGACGGCCCAACGAGTGCCACTGACTGACCGGGCAATACAGAGAGGTCGACGTTGTTGAGCGATGATCGCGAAGAGTTGGGATAGGTCAGCGAGACATTGTTAAATTGCAGCTTCGGGGTGCTCGTCTTCGGCCTTTCCGTACTCCCTGACATCTTTTCAAGCGTGCTTGACGCCAGAGAAGAGGTTGTTGACGACTTCTTTATAAAAGGCGCACCTCCAGGTGGCATGATCTTGGACTGAGCGTCGAGAAGTGTAAAGATACTCCTGGCGGCAGTCTTCGCTCGGGCAATCTCCGGACTGAGACTGAAAAGTTGACCTGCGGCCTGCGCCGAAAAGAGAAGGGCTGGAAGCACGATGAAGAAGTCCGTGGTGGTATACGTGCCATTCCTGACTTGTCTCGATCCCCTGCGAATCAGGTTAGCTGGGCTTTCTTCAGGAAACGTGTTCAGTCATACCACCAGTATGCTAATGCATAGACAAAGTAAGTGACAGAGAAGCAGAACGAGAGGAGCACATTCGAGTAGTAGACGTATGCCCGAATCTTCTTGTAGGGTTTGCGAAGTGCTTGTCGATATTCTTCGACGAGGTGGTCCTCTAGACACAGCGCGGTCACAGCTCGCCTGTTTCGACAAGACTCAGCCGCCATGCTGGTTGCTCCTCGGTATGCTTCTCGGTGTTGGGTTTCGGAAAGAGTAAGAATTCGAAGTCTGGCATAGCCAGACACGAGCATGACTGGCACGGCAGCCAGAAGCACCACTGCGATTTTCCATGCTACAATGTGGGCCAAGATCAAGCCACCAAGTGTTGAAGTAATGACGGTGAAAATCGATCCCAGCGCAATGCCACCGAGAGCGGAAAGATCCGCAGGATCCTTTGTGAAACTCGACATTAGCTCATGGGTGGAATGTCCCGGCTCTGAGAACCATTGCATATCGAGATGCAGCAGCTGGCGCAGCATTTTTGTCTGCACCCGAGCAGTCATGTGAGTTGATGAAATTCCAAAGGCGCTGCCACTGGTGATGTATGAGGCAAGTGCGATGAGCGACAGAATGAAGAACATGAGAGCGAAAAAGTCGGCCTGGGAGTAGTAGGTAGGACTCGCAGTTCCTCTGTTCAGGACCTAAAATGCTTTGAGTCAGCGGGAAAGTAGTAGCAAGACGAGAGTTCAGCTGACCGTGATCAAGTTACCGAAGATAATTGCTTGCCCAATCAGAATACCGCCGCTCACAACAGACGCCAGCAATCCAAAGGCTGCGAGCATGGAGTCGGGCTTGATGATGACACCAATACGTTTGGCAAGAGTCCAAAGACCAAACTTGGTGACGGGCTGCGGTTTTGGTTTTTCGTCAGCAGCATCCGGTGCTGCTTCTTTCTCCTCGTCGCTTGAGGCGATGATATCAATCGTAGACTTTCTACGCAGCAACTCTTCGCCTTCACCATTGTCAGAGGACTCTTCCATGTTCTGATGAAAGTTTGTCCTTTGCGCATCCAGCAGACCACGGAAGACGGTTCCTTCAACCGCCAATTCCCCAGGCGAGCCCTGCTCAACTACTTTACCGTCACTCATAACGGCAACGTGATCGGCATCCAGTGTCGTTGAGAGGCGGTGGGCAATCATGATGACCGTGGTTCCCATGGAGGACACGTTCTTGACTGCATTGACGACGGCAACTTCGCTTCGTGCATCTAATGCACTAGTAGGCTCGTCCAGAATGAGTATCGCCGGGCGCTTGATCAAAGCCCGAGCAAGGCATACTCTCTGCCGCTGGCCACCAGAGAGCTGCAATTCGTTGCCCAATTTAGTATGGACGCCGCGAGGAAGCTGGTCGAGGAAGTCGACGTTCGCATCTTTCAGTGCTTGGTGACATCGAGCCTTCTTCTCCTCCTCGGATAGGTCTTGTCGGATGAGTCCATAGCAGACATTATCAAAGATTGTGCCAGAGAACAGGAGTGAGTCCTGATCCAGAACAGCAATCTGTGAGCGGAGATGGTTTGAGTCTATGGTCTGGATGTCGTCTGTTCCGAGTTCAATGCGGCCAGAATAGTCATATATACCGAGAAGCAGGGCAACCAGCGTTGACTTGCCTCCACCAGACGTGCCCACCATGGCGGTAAATTTTCCAGCTTGCAGAGTCAGATTCACACCATTCAGCGCCTTGACTGTTGGCCTGGCTGGATATTGGAAGACAACATCCTTGAACTCGACATCTTTTCCGAGCAAAACAGGCTGGTGCTCGGTCTTTCTATAGGTCCCGGCATTGTTGGTGTTGTTTCGGGCGTCTAGAAGTTCTTGGATACTGCCTTTTGCTGATGCTGCTCTCGCGAAGATTTCCAGGAAAGGAGCAAACTGGCCGACGACAAATGATGCGTCAAGAATCAGGAAAACCACAGCATAGACAGTTCCGGCATTGCCTCCAGTAGCTATTCTACTTCCTAGGTAGAATGCAAGAGCGTTCGCAGAGTAGGCAATGAAATAGATGCTACCAGCTTGTAGAGCGGTAAAGACTGCTTTCTTCGTGCTTGTCTTGATAGACTCGTTGAGGAAGTCGAGGTGTCTTTCGCACAGCCCACTGATCATATCGAAAGCTTGGACGACCTTGACAGCACTCAAAGCACTCTCAACAATGTCGTTTGCTTGCTCGTTTCGTTTGTTGACAAGGCCGCTATACTTTGACACTGCTGGCGACAGAAGCCCAAAGCTCAAGGCAATGGCGGGAACGACGGAAGCTAGGAGAATGCCTGCAAGCTTGGCGTTCAGGATGAATCCAACGATAAATGCAGCAACGAAGTATGATATGGCCTGGATAAAGATGCCGACTTTCTCGGAACAGCCAGCCTGGATAGTGTCCATCTTCTCTGTGAGCAAGCCATTCACGTCGATGTTGTGGGTGTCGAGGTATGCCTGGTCGAGATGGAGCAAGCAGTCTAGGAGCTTCTGGCGTAATTTGATGGATACGGTTTCAGATGTTAGACCAAATCCAACACAGTAGATTGCGGTGACGGCAAAGTAAGCGGCTGCCACTGCGAGAAGCTGGACGAGTCTATCATACAACGCATTCTCGGCAGGTGGGAACTCGTTGATGATTTTGCCTGCGTGGTTGTTAGCATTGACCATGCCCTTCGTGGTGGCTTGCTGGGCTTGACATGCCAAAAATGTAGCCAATGACTGGCAATGGCACGCCCGCACTGATAGCAAAGAGCACGCTTCCCAGGGCGATGCCTTTGTCGAGAAATGTATCCAGAGGATCATAAAGTCTCAGATACGAGCCTTTGAATGGATTCTTGCCAACAACCTGTTGGCAGGTTTTCCAGAGCGATGTACTCCATGTGCTGGGCCGGACTGTATCGACAGCAGCGGCAGATGGCTCCGATAGAGGATCTGGCGTGGTGTGCGGCAAGATGACAGGTTCTGGCTGTGAAGGACGAGGATTGGTTTGCTGTCTCTCCAAGGATATCCCAGAGTTCCTGCGTGGTCGTTCGTCCGCCATACTACAAAGCCGAAGCAGCTTCGCGAGAGTGTTGTGGATGCTCAGCTCAGAAGGTCCTTCCTGAAATAATGACAGCAAGGAGAGTATGAAAGTCGGCAGGGACCTTGAATTGGCGGCGCTCTAGCACAAACTCCTCATGGCCTTGCTGTCTCGGATCCAGTCATGTAGCACACAAAACCGTGCTCTTTGTGCTCCTCTTGGCACGTCCAGTAGAATTAAAGCCTTCCTGTGGTACCCTGATGTTGATCAAGATGTGGATTCCGAGCACATACAACACGTTCCCTGTCCTTGTAGAGAATTCGCAACGACAAGTGCCATCGCCTCATAATGCCACGGTCTGAGCAACCGCTCATTTCAGTGCCGGTGTGGTCCGTCGTTGAAGTGACATCCTCGGCGATCTCTCAACTGGGCATGACGTCGAACTGTAATTGAAAGTTCAACCATCTCCAGCACTTACGGTACCATAGGTACCCGTTCGCCTCTCGCAGACAAGCTCCCAGCCCAACCCACTACCGGAGCTGTTACCTGAGACCTCATGTTTATCAGATGCTGCGGTGATCACGAAGCCATCTGATAATTCTAACTTCTAGTATGGCCCTCAGCAAACGGCAACGGCGGCTCCAGACGCCCACACAGCCACGCCGCGCGCTTTGCGCCATGATGAGATCGACTGATCCTCTGGAGTGGGCCTTGGAGGATGGCGGTTGCTTTTGCGACTATAGCGACATCGGAAGGTGCGGTTCTATAGGCTCAGAGGGTATGCTGGATATCACTTCCTAGTGCTGGTACGCATATGGAAAGGCTGCAGCTCAGAAGCCTCTGATGCGCGTCGCAGTTTCTGTGTTCGGCGCGTCTTGTGTCTTGCGGAGCTGTCCATCTCCAGCTCGTGTTGCTCGTCTCAACGACGGGAAGTCAAAGTGTGGCGTGTGGTTGCGAGTTTGGAGGTGGAGTGAGTGGAGACGGCAGAATCTGGATGACTTTTTCGCCCACGCTTCTTGCCAAGTGGTCCGAGCTTTGAAGCGCGCTTGATGATGATGGCACGGGCACGGGAGACGAACAGCTCATCGCGAAACAAACGTCCTCGGTGGCGCAAGTTCAAAGTTGTTTGCTGTTTTCTTGGGGTTTTGCATCGGCGGACCTAGCAGTACTCAACAAATTGACGTCCGTGCAGACTCCGGCTAGTTCGAGTCGTTGCATACGGTATTCTCTGGGCCGGTGAACAGTGATAATCTGCCGCTATCCTGCATCATGGTCCGCCTCATACGCCCGCGTGGAGTGGACGTTCAGCGACAAGACTCTGACCTTGCACTACTGGCTGTCTGATCGGCCGAAAGCGTCTCTGTCAAGGCTCAAGAGTGTCCTTCGCCCTCACCCGTCCTCCATCATCACAATAACTATACACTGCTTCACATTCACCATGGCGGTCACTCTTTCCATCTCGAACCCGCATCCACAACAGCTGCCTGGACCACATCTTCTTCACGAACTAGTACCACGACAGGGGCACAATGGTGCAGCAGCCATCGAACACACTGCCGACGATGGCAGCACAACAAGTCTGAGCTACGACGAATTCCATTCACGATCTGATGCGCTGGCCAAACTCATCAGATCATCTCTCCCTCAGACGTCTTCCAGCAGCGGACACTTGATTATACCCATCCTAATACCGCAGTGTCCTGATCTTTACATCTCTCAACTGGCGATTTTGAAGGCTGGAGGAGCCTTTTGTCCGATCGTTCTGGATGTGCCGGAGGAACGCCTTCGATTCATCTTGCAGGATGTCAATGCCAGGGTTCTCTTGACGACAGCAGCATTCAAGCCAAGATTACCGGATTTGGAAGGCGTCAAGATCCTGGCAGTAGATGATGACAGCTCCGATATTGGGACCTCCGGGCTAGACGTCTCAATCACCGGTCAGGACCCTGCTTATATCATGTATACAAGTGGCAGCACCGGTCAACCCAAGGGAGTTGTACTGTCACATTCTGCAGCAACGCAAGCCCTGTTGGCTCACGACTTACACATTCCGACCTTTTCCCGGTTTCTGCAGTTTGCCAGTCCCACGTTTGATGTCTCCGTATTCGAGATATTCTTTCCGTGGTTACGGCGGAGTACACTGGTCAGCTGTGATCGAAGACAGCTACTCAACGATCTTCCAGCAGCAATAAACAACTTGGCTATCGATGCGTGCGAGCTTACGCCATCCGTCGCCAGTAGCCTGCTCCGTGGGCGAGAGAGTGTCCCGTCTTTGAAGGTGCTACTTACAATCGGCGAGATGCTCAAGCCGTCTGTGGTTGAGGCCTTTGGAGGGAGTGAGACTGAACCAGCCATTCTTCACGGCATGTATGGGCCAACAGAAGCCACTATTCATTGCACATTACAAACATACTTTCCAAAGGACATGTCATGTGGATCCATTGGAAGACCTCTCGATACCGTTTCGGCATTCGTGGTCAAGGCACAAGATCCTGATGCACCGTCAATAGTAGAGATTGTGCCTTTGGGAGATGAAGGCGAGCTCGCTGTGGGCGGTTACCAACTCGCTGATGGGTACCTCAATCGTGAAAAGCAGACCAAGGCTGCTTTCGTATCGCATCCAGAGCACGGCACGCTCTATCGAACGGGAGATCGGGCGAAGATGCTACCCGATGGCAGATTCGAATGCCTTGGTCGGATCTCGAGTGGTCAGGTGAAACTACGCGGACAGGTATGTGCTTCTCTTCCAATTATTGGTCGACACACTAATTGTGGTTAGCGAATTGAACTTGGCGAGATAGAGCATGCTGCATCACGTACATCTGGTTGCCGGGATGTCGTCGCCGAGGTCATATCCGGAATCCTGGTCGTGTTCTGTGTACGAGAAGAGGCTTCGGTGACAGAAGCCATGGTGTTGGAAACATGTCAAAAGTGGCTCCCTGCTTTCATGGTTCCAGGCGATGTTGTGATGTTGAAAGCGCTCCCATATCTAGCATCCGGCAAATGTGATCGCCGCGCCTTGCGGTCACAATACGAGGAATCACAGGCATCTGGTGAAGGCGATCACCAGTCCGTTGACGCTGATACCACCCGTATCATCTCTATACTTCGAGAAGTTCTCGGTGTCGAAGTGAACGCCACTTCCCTCCTTCCAAGCCTTGGACTTGATTCATTATCCTCCATTCGAATAGCTTCTGCATTTCGGCGAAATGCTATGCAGCAGCTCGATGCGGGCAGAGTCCTCTCCTCCCGCACACCCCTAGACCTTTCTGCGGCTTTGAAGACAGCTGGGAGCGCGCAATTGGACTCTGACTGGGACGCCATGGCCATTGCTACATATCAGAAGCCGCTACAGAACGCGATCTCGCGAGAACTTCCAGCGGAACAGCTCCAGGAGATCGAAACGAGCTATCCGTGCACTCCAGTGCAAATCGCAATGCTCACCGAAACGAACAAGGATCCAGAAGCCTACTGCAATTGGCTTGAGCTCGATGTGCCGAGCTGTAGCGACCCGGTGGTGCTGGAAACGGCGCTGCACAGGCTAGCTAATATGCATTCCATGCTACGCTCTGGTTTTGTGGCCTTGACCAAAACTCAGTGGACCTATGCGACTGTGGTTTGGAATGCTCTTCTACCTTCGCAGATCGAGCAAACTTCTGCCTTCGACTACTCCTTTCGGTTGAACGACGAAAGTCAACTACTAAGACCATGCAGGTTTCAGGTGAAGCAGGCAGGCTCAGGTTCTCGGCTTCTCATGCTCGTACACCACGCATTGTATGACCAATGGGCTGTCGATATCCTCCGTGCCGATCTTGCCTCTATACTACGAGGGGAAGAACCTTCTCCGCCAGGATCTTTCAAACTGGTAGCCGACTTCTATGTGCATCAACGAGATGAGGTGGAATCTTCAGCAGCCATAGAGTTCTGGCAAGATCACCTCCAAGATGTTACGCCAACTTGTTTGCCGCTGCTTCGCGCAACGGAAGCAAAAGCTGGTCTCAAGCGAGTACCCTGGCGGGAGCTCTCTCTTCAATCTGATGTTATCAAGACGAAGTCGAAAGACTTGGGATGCAGCAGCCCTGCCATATTCCAGGCCGCGATGGCTTACATCCTTGCCGTCTACTCTGGAGTCAGTGATGTCACCATGGGATCCGTATTCTCTGGAAGAACACTACCGGTGCCTGACATTGACAATGTATTTGGCCCTTGCCTGGCTACTCTGCCGTTTCGTATCGACCATGGTACCGTTGCCACCTGCCGTGACCTGGTTCTGGCTGTCACGCAACGTAATCGCGCTATGCAAAACCATGTGATGACTTCCCCTGCGGTTATCAGACAGAGTTCAGGGATCGCACCCGGGGTTTCTCTATTCGACAGTCTCTTTGTATGGCAAGAGACGACGTTGGACACAGATACATCGGCGAGCGCCGTCACTGTAGTGGACTCAGAGGATCGCCTGGAATTCAATTTGGTACTGGAAGTCGAGCCCTCACCAACCGCCATCAAAGCTCGAGCCACTTATCAGCAGAGCGTGATCGGCTGCGATCAGGTAGAAATCTTTCTTTCTCAGATTGAGACCATTGCAACGCACATCGTGGAGCACCCGGACGGTCTAGTTGAAGATCTTGCAGCCTGTCTGGCTCCTGAGTTGCTTTCAATCTCTAATTCCCACCCAGAAGCTTACGCCAATACCTTCGAGTTGACCGACTTGATCGCAAAGAGAGGCATTGATGATTCATCTGCCACCGCGATTCTTTTTGCTACAAGTCTGGAAGGCGAACACCCAATCATGCAATCGATCACATACGCTGAGCTAGATGCTCGTGCGAACCAAATGGCTCACAAGTTCATCGCCTCTGGACTGCAGGCGGAGGGCCTGGTCTGCATCTGCATGGAGAAATGCATCGACCTCTACGTTGCAATGCTTGCGAGTTTCAAAGCTGGAGCCGGATACCTCCCTTTAGTACCAGACACTCCAACGGCTAGAATCAAGTCGGTACTTGCACAAGTCAATGTCGGACTGTGTGTATGTGATCTGAACACTGTGCAGACTTTTCAGGATCTAACGGATGCAACTATTCTCGACTTGACCAGCCTGGATCTCTCTGAATCTTCTACCACATCACCAGAGGTTGTGCAAAATGGTTCGAGGGTCTCATATGCTGTCTTCACAAGTGGAAGTACCGGCGAACCTAAAGGAGTAGCAGTTACTATGGACAACTTGAAGGGTAACCTTGCCGTCCTTGGTGAGCTATACCAAGTGCGGCCAGGAAACCGCCTTTTGCAGGCATGCTCGCAGGCATTCGATGTCAGTGTGTTCGAAATCTTCTTCGCTTTCTACAGCGGGATGTGTCTTTGTTCTGCCACGAAGGATGTTATCTTCCGCGACTTCGAGCATAGCATTCGGGCTTTCGGTGCAACACATTTGTCGTTGACGCCAACAGTTGCGGCTTTGGTGAATCCCGAAAACGTGCCTACAGTCCAATTCCTGGTCACCGCGGGTGAAGGTATTACTGAACGCGTCCATCGCCGGTGGGCAGGTCATGGGCTGCACCAGGGATATGGGCCATCGGAAACCACAAACATCTGCTCCGTCAAGATGAATCTGTCTCCCACTGATGTCCTCGGAAATATTGGGCCGCCATTTAAGAATACTTCAGCATTTGTGCTTTCGCCGGAAGGTGACTTTCGTGTGCTCCCTGCAGGAGCTTACGGAGAGTACGCATTTGGTGGCGAGCAAGTTTTCCGGGGATATATTGGCAGGGACGATCTGAATAGTACTAAGATTATCGATCATCCGGAGCATGGCCGTGTGTATCGCAGCGGTGACATGGGACGAATACTCCCCGATGGCACACTACTGATTGCAGGCCGACTTGATGATCAGGTCAAGATCCGTGGTAACCGTGTTGAGCTTGGAGAGATCAATGCTGTGATTTCAGACCACCCTGGAGTCTCCGACTGTACGACGCTCGTCTTTGGTGAGAGGAGTGCGCAGCAGAGTCTGGCTTCTTTTTGGGTGCCCTCATCGGTATCGCAGACAACGGATACTACCTTGTCCGTTGAGGCATCAGCGTCAGAGCTTGTGTCGAAGATATTCGACCGCCTGGAAGACGCCCTCCCCGCCTATATGATTCCAACGATACTCGTACCCCTCAACCGCCTACCGATGACTACTCAGGGCAAGCTCGACAAGCGGCTCCTGCGCAGCACTTTTGAAGCACTCGACAGCAAAGTCAAGGACCCGCTCTCTCGCTCCCATGATGTTTCCAGTATGGATGGTCCTTCCTCACCAATGGAGCAAACTATGGCGGATACGTTATCCGAAATGCTTGAAATGCCCGTTCAAAACATATCGCGCAACTCATCGTTCTTTGCTCTTGGTCTCAACTCATTGAACGCCATTCAGTTTGCGAGATCTCTCGAGCAAGAACTGAGGACAAAACTGAGTGTTACTGCGATCCTACGCCACTCAAGCATAGCGCGACTCGCCCGTGTCCTATCCCAGGACTCCGATCAGGACGCTGCGAACGAACAGGTGAACGTCCGTGAAGTGCTCTTTGGAGACTTCACGGAAGACATCAGATCCTCGTTCGCAAGCCAGGGCTATTCAGTCGACGCTATCCTACCTTGTACGCCTCTCCAGCAGGCTATGCTGTCAGCAAGCGGAGCAAATGCTTACTGCAATACCATCAAACTTAGCATTTCTGGCGACATGCAGAAGCTACAAGACTGCTGGTACGAGATGGCAAGAAGACACACGATACTCCGAACATCTTTCGTCGAGACGCCGTTGGCTGCCCAACCCTTTGCTCAGGTCGTGCTTCAAGAACCGCCACTTTCATGGTATCAGTTTACAAGCTACGGGTTTGAAAGTGGGCTGGAGAATGAGCATGCGAATGGGTCTGCAAATGGATATGCAAGTGATCATTCCAATGGACACATCAATGGACATCCAAGTGAACATTTGAACGGCCGTTCCAAGGAGAAAGTCAACGAACTTTTGAATGGGTACAGTAATGGCCACTCTGAACCACGTTCCAAGGCCGAACAAGTCACAGCCGAGACTCCTATTCGCATCGAAGAAGATGGTACCGACATATACATTCACATGCATCATGCCATATATGATGGCATCTCCGTAGCAAACCTCTTCTCTGAGATTCAGCGCCGATACAATGGCGAATTCCTACCTGAGGCATCGTCATTCGAGCCCTTCTTGGAAAGAGTAGTGGCCCAGAATGGCAAAACTGCTATTGACTTCTGGTCTGCCCGAATGCAGGACTTCCATCCTCACCCATTCCCAGTCCAAGAAGAGAAGAACGGCGTGGCAGAGAAGGTCTACACTCTGTCATTTCCTCTGCCACCCTCCGAGCTGAGAACGTTTAGCGAGCGCCACTCTTGCACTAGTCTTGTCGTTCTCCAGGCTGCATGGGTCAAAACATTGGCGTGCACGCAAGCAATCACGGACATCTGCTTTGGTAATGTCGTGAGTGGCCGATCTGTATCGGTTCCTGGTGTTGATAATCTCGTTGCGCCTTGCTTCAACACGATTCCGCTTCGCACCAACCTTGACAAAGCTAGCACGAACTTGGATCTCATTCGTGATCTTCAGCGCACCAATGTCGACGCCCTATCTTTCCAGCTTACTGCACCCCGCAAGATTCAAACGTTAACCAAAGACCCATCACGACATTTGTTTGATTCCGTTCTTCTTGTCCAGCCACCGCAGAGCGAAGCCGATATCTGGACCATGGCAGAAGAGAGCATGGACATGGGTATCCCAATCGTATTTGAGATAGTGCCTGGAAGCGATACGTTTGAGCTTCAAGTACACTATTTGACGAACAAGGTTCCTGAATATCTTGTTCCTGCACTTGCCAAGGCTTTCACATCGAGCTTGACTTCATGCCTCCGATATCCATCCAGTCCTATCGGTCATTTTATGGATTTTGATGTGTCCCATATAGCTGGCAAGCTTGCTCCGGTCCATTCGACGAGTCTAACCAATGGCAACGACCTTGGCAATGGTACAGATAGCGAGTGGAGTCCAGAGGAGAGCATGGTCCGGCAAATCTTCTCCGATCTGTCTGGTGTTGCTCTTGCACGTATCTCAAAGCAAACGTCTCTGTATCAAATTGGACTGGACAGTCTCAATGCGGTTCAAGTCGCTTCACAATTACGCAAGCTTGGGAAAAGTCTAGATGCTGCCGATGTACTGCAGTTCCAAACCCCGAGAGCTCTCGCCGGGTTCATCACATCCAAGCAGCATGATGGTGGCCAGACCAGCTCTTCGCGTGTCGATTTATCTAAATTCGATCGCGAGCATCGCCATACGATTGAAACGCTCAACATCAGTGCTGACAAGGTACAGGCCATTCGGCCTTGCACTGCTGCCCAGAGCGGTATGCTCGCACAGTTCATCCAGTCGCAAGGAAACCACTACTTGAACCACAGTTCTTACCAAGTACCGGAGGATTACAGCGTCGACCAGATCAAGACTGCATGGATGGCTACGCAACGCAAGCACCAAGTTCTGCGGATGGGCTTTGTCCAGCTAGAAGCTGCAGCCACACCCTTTGCAATGCTCCTATACAAGCCGGGCACTTTCCAAGACGACATCTTTTCTGAGAATTCCACCGAACACACTGAACGTGATGCCGGTCAAGCCATACTGGATGCACTCCACTTGCCTGCTTGGCGAGTCTCTTTTGTGCATTCAGCAAGCAAAAGGATCATGTGCTTATCGCTACACCATTCGCTCTACGATGCAGACTCTCTACGTGTGCTTCACGCCGACTTTGCCAGAGCTCTACGAGGTTGTGACCTTGGACATCCTGCCAACATCGACCCAGTACTCACCAACCAGCTGGAAGGAGCTGCTCAGCGGAAAGCAGAGCGCGAGAAGTTCTGGACGAGTGCGTTGCGATCCTCAAGACTTGTCAAGTTTCCGAACCTGACTCCTAACATTGTCTCTCACGGTGTCGCGCGCTCCGTTCAAGGATCTTCTCAGATCGATACAGCCACTTTGGACACCTTCTGTAGACGCGAGGGCGTCACTATTCAAGCCTTGGGTCAAAGCGTGTGGGCCAAAATGCTTTCGTCATACCTTGGTGAGCCAGATGTAACTTTTGGGACAGTGTTCTCTGGGTTCTCGGCGAACACCTCGAATCCGGTCGCTTTTCCCACGATCTCTACCGTGCCGGTCTACTGCAACACGAGCAAATCCACCGCAGAGATTCTCAGAGACATGGTATCATACAATGCATCTGCACAGCGATACCGCTTCGCACCTTTGGCAGACATTCAGCGTTACGCTGGCTCAGCAGGACAAGCTCTCTTCGATACTATATTTGTATACCAGAAGTCCTATGGTGAGACAGAAGAACGATTCGACTGGCACTCCATCAGCGACTCTCTCGGCATTGACTATACCGCATCCATGGAGATGGAAGTTCCGACACCTGGCAAAGTTCACCTTCAGTTGACGTATGACACCAGAGTTATCCCTGATGCTCATGCATCGTTGATGGTCGAGCAGTTCGACATGCTCCTCAAGCAGATGACAAGTTTGGAAGCTGAACGAGGGACAAATCCAGACACTAGCTTGATGTCCATCGTGCCACCCAAAGAGCGCACACTCCCTTGCACGGTCGAACTTTTGCACCAGTTTCTGGAGCGTGGCGCAGTTCAGCATCCCCAGAAACCAGCGCTAGAGTTCATTCACACTCTTGGGGGAGACAAGGGTCGCAAGAGGTGGACCTATGAAGAGCTCGATCATCGCAGCAATCAAGTTGCCCATCTCATCCAGCAGCATGGGGTACAGTCTGGTGGTGTCGTTGCGGTCTGTATGAGCAAATCTGCGGAAGCCACTTTTGCGTTTGTTGGAATTCTCAAAGCTGGCTGTGCATTCCTTGCTATGGACCCAGACCTGCCACTTGCTCGACGCAAGTTCATCATGGAGGACTCTCAGTCTGGACTGCTGTTTGTCGACAGCGGCAAATCTGGCCCTGACATGCAGAGCGTCGTGCAAAGCATTGAGCTCACAGAGGCCATGCTGATGGACCTGCCGTCTTCCGCCGTCTCGATCCCAGCAATTGATCCTAGTGCAACTAGCTACATTCTCTACACAAGCGGCACGACCGGAACTCCCAAGGGCTGCGAACTCACACACGAAAATGCTGTCCAGGCTATGATGGCTTTCCAAAGGCTGTTCGCGGGACACTGGTCCGAATCTTCTCGCTGGCTGCAATTTGCGAGTTACTGGTTTGACGTGTCGGTCTTGGAGCAGTTTTGGAGCTGGAGCGCCGGTATTACTGTCGTTGGGGCACCACGAGATCTTGTCCTCGAAGATCTCCCAGGCTTCATTCAAGAAGCGAGCATCACCCATATCGATCTGACACCTTCTCTCGCTCGTTTGTTGAAGCCTGAGGATGTTCGCAGTCTTTGGAATCATGTCTTCATCACCGGAGGCGAGTCCCTAAAGCAAGAGATCATTGATCTCTGGGGCCCACTTCACACCATCTACAATGGATACGGTCCCACAGAGGCAACCATTGGTGTCACTATGAACCCACACATCGGTGCAGACGCCAAGCCATCAAATATTGGCCCTCCATTCGACAATGTCGGAGCATTTGTCTTCGCTCCGGACACTGATGAACCCGTTATGCGCGGCGGAGTAGGCGAACTCTGTGTTTCAGGAAAGCTCGTTGGTAAAGGCTACCTCAATCGTCCCGATCTAACCGAGAAGATGTTTCCCTACTTGGAACGCCACAACGAGCGTGTTTATCGCACCGGCGATCTTGTACGCCTCCTCGCTGACGGGTCTATATCGTTCATAGGCCGCAAGGATACTCAAGCTAAGCTTCGAGGTCAACGACTTGAAATTGATGAGATCGATGCTGTGATCAAGTCTGCCTCGGATGAGATTGCCGATGTGGCCTCGTTGGTTGTCAAGTCTGCCGATGGCAATAGAGAAAGCCTTGCTTCCTTTATTGTTGATCGCGCAGCTCGTAGCCGAGACGTTCAGATTGCAAATTCGAGCCAAAGCCATCAGCTGGTAGCAATGGCAAGCCAGGCCTGCCGCGATCGCTTGCCTGGATACATGGTCCCAACCCACATCATCCCCGTCTCGCGCCTGCCGTTGACCGTTAACAACAAGGTCGACACCAAGAAGTTGGTCTCTTTGTTCGAGTCTATGAAGAGCCAAGATCTCCAGCAGCTCAAGGGTCAAGCCTCTGAAGACCGCCCAATGCTACCAGCGGAGGAGAAGATAGCAAAGTCTCTTGGGCAGTTGCTGTCTGTGGACAGCAAGACGATCAACTCGGCGTCTAACATCTTCTCACTAGGCCTTTCATCCGTTTCGGCAATCAACTTTGCGACTCAGCTCAAGCGTAACGGTTTCAGCAGTGCCGGTGTGGCAGTCATCATGAACAACCCCACTGTCAATCGACTGGCAGAGGCGCTGGCTGATGACAACGGTGATCGTCAAGCACAAGGCAACGCAGTCAGGCAAGCGCAGCTCACCGTCTCGGCATTCTGTCAGCGGTACAGAAGCTTAGTGGCACGGTCTCTGTCTGTTGACGTCTCTGAAGTTGAGGCGCTAGCACCTTGCACTCCATTGCAGGAAGGACTGCTGGTCGAATCACTGAAGACGGATGAAAGGCCATATTTCAACGACTTCTGGTACGATGTTGGTAGCTGCGACCTTGCTCGACTTGAGACAGCTGTCCGGCGTTTACATCGCAGCATCTCAATGCTAAGGACCTCTTTCCTTCGCACCGACGAAGGCTTCTGCCAAGCCGTGCTTCGCAACTCGAAGTGTCCCTTTGAAACGTTTACTGTTGAAGACGGTAAAGTGGACGCCTTTGCTCAACGAAAAAAGGCACATTGGGCTTCCAAATCAGACCAAGAAGTTATCGAGCCATTCCAGGTTATCGTTGTCCGGACCCAGGCGAGAACGATACTTGTCTTGTATGCTCATCATGCTCTTTACGATGGCATATCCTGGGACCTCACGATGGACAAACTGCAGGAGCTATATCGGTCAGATGCGGAGATCAAGCTCGGCCCTGCTTTCATCGAGTCACTCCCATACGGTCCTCTTTGCCATATTCCCGGTGCCAAGCCGTTCTGGCAGAATCGACTCGCTGGTACGCTCTTCAAGCCGCTTCAGATTGACACTGATGCAAGCGCCGAGCTCAACCCATCAATCAGCTTGCACTTTAGCAATTCCAAAGCGCTGGAAGACGTTCGTAGGCAACTTGGTGTATCGCATCAAGCTCTGCTTCAGGCTGCTTTTGTCGTTGCGTTGCACCAGGTCGCCCCAGAGACCCAGAGCTATGGGGTTGTTCTCTCCGGCAGATCAATCCCTCTAGACAACGCAGATGCAATCATCGGACCGATGTTCAATACCGTGCCAAGCGTGGTAGACGTCCAAGCGTCGGAAAGCTGGTCGCAATATCTCAAGCGTTGCCACGACTCAAATGCCGGCGTTCTTCCCTTCCAGCACACACCTCTCAGAGACATTCGAAAGTTCTGCAATCGCCCGCCTACGGATGCCTTGTTCGACGTTCTGTTCGTCTTTCAACGTCCAGATCCTTCCATAGATGCACAGCAGGGCTTGTTCAAGCCCATCGATACAGAAACCACAGCCGAGTACCCATTGGCATTTGAAGTTGAGCTCGGTGTCTCTGGCGAGGTAGCCGTCACGGTGGCATCTCAACGCAAGTCGGCCAGCACTCACACGTTACAATCTCTTGCAAACAGCTTCGAGGCGGCACTTGAGTGCATGGTTGACGATGTCAATCAGAATATTTCCAAGAAGTTTGCAATTCAAGAGAGACTCACAAATGGGGTGTCCCATACGGATTCTTACAACGCGCCGCACCGTGCCGAGGCCAGCAAAGACTTTACATGGTCTGACGAAGCAACGGTGATACGTGATACGATTGCGCGAGTGCTCGGGTGCGATCCAGCGGAAATCAGTGAGAACTCTGCAATCTTCACGCTCGGTCTCGACAGCATCGATGCTGTCAAGCTTTCTTCAAGGCTGAAACGGGCAGGCATTCCAATTCCAGTCAGCAGACTTCTCCAAGCTCAGACTATCACCAAGATGATGGAGTTTGTTGAAAGCCAGGAGCCTGAGCCATCGATACCAAAGGAGTCTAGCCAATTACTCGCTCTTGAAAACCAACTACAGTACCTTCGACAGGAAGTTGGTTGTACAGTCGAGCGGATTCTTCCTGCCGCTCCTGGGCAAGAAGCATTGATAGCAGATATGCTACGATCTGACTTCCGCGACTATTACAACTCTGACATTCTCAAGTTGCGGCAAAATGTCGATGTCAATAAGATGAAGTCTGCTTGGCAGGCTGTGGTAGATGTGACACCCATTCTTCGTACATCCTTCGCACAGGTTGAAGATCCTGACATTGACGCAACCTTTGCTCAGATTGTGCACCAGCCACAACCTCTCCAGTTTGCCAAACCTACAGTGCGGTCTCTGGAAGATTTGTCCGATTATCTTGAAGGAGTCAGACAAGACGTTCTCTCCTCTTTCATGTCCAAACCTCCGCTTCGTCTTGCTTTCGCCACTGTTGAGAGCCAGCAATATCTGGTTCTATCGTTGGCGCACGCTCAATATGATGGCCACAGTCTGGGACTGTTACACCGAGATGTTGCTAGGGCATACGAGGACGCACTGGAATCACGCCCAGTGTACGACGATGCTATCGATCTTGCTTTGAGTGCGACCAGTCCCGAGGCGTTAACGTTCTGGCGAAGCAATCTCACTGGTGCGAGAATCTCTCGATTTGCCCACAAGGAGACCAACCCGCAGTCAACAACAAGTCGTAGTGAGCGCACTTCCTCGATCAAAGCATCCACTGCTCGCTCTTTCTGTCAGCGGCTCGGAGTTTCGACCCAAGCGCTTGCTCAGGCTGCATGGGCTTTGCTGCTGTCACACTACGTGCAAGAACTGGACGTCATGTTCGGTGTGGTACTTGCTTGCAGAGACAGCGAAGATGCAGAAAAGGTCATGTTTCCAACGATGAACACAGTTCCCGTGAGAGTTGCGTTGCATGGAAGTGGTGTCCAGATGTTGCAGCATCTTCAAAGCTCCATCAACGACATGCGTCAATTTCAGAGGACACCTCTCCGCGCAGTTCAGGCAGCTTGCTCTGCTGTCGTCCAAACCTCCAGCAGCGATTCTGACAGTGCGTTTTTCGACACTCTGTTCATCTACCAGCAGAGCGGTGATTCAGACTCTTCAGAGAAACCTTCGTTGTACGAGTCGGTTGATGGCAGCTCCAATGTTGAGTACCCAGTTGCTGTAGAGGTTGAGGTTGTCGGAGATCGACTCATCATGCGCACAGCCTGCAAAAGCCATGTACTAGATGGACCAGGGACAGAAGAACTTCTCAGGCGTTTCGACTTTGTCCTGGACTCTCTTGTCAACTCGCCGGAAGAGCCAGCGGCAGATTTCTCCCACGATCGTGTCTCGGTCTGCGGGTTGCCATCATTCCATCTGAAGGCTACAGGTCCGATTTCGTCACAAGTCGAAACTCATCAGAATGGCAGCGAGGAGGTTGAAAGCACTTCAATGACAAACACAATCCTTCAGGCAATGGCTCAAGTTTCAAAGATGCCAGTGGATGATATCTCTCCCAATTCTACGATTGAGAGTCTTGGTATTGATTCCATCTCAGCAATCAAGGTCACTGCTCTGCTACGTAAGCAGTCGATCAAGATCTCAGTTAGCGAGCTTCTCAAAGCGCAGACCTCCAGACGTGTGGCTGAACTGGTAGAATCACCAAGAGCAGCGCCAGTCACGAACAGGGAGTCTGCAATGGATGTGATTGCTGGACATCTGCAAAACATCGACTTGACTCAAACCCTTGCCTCCGCTGGCATAGGTTCCCACAATGTGGAGCGCGTATTGCCAGCAGCAGCGGGCCAGATCTACATGCTCGCGATGTGGAAGAAGAGTGGCGGCGAGCTTTTTTATCCCGCCTTCAAATATCACATCGACACCGAAGTTAGGATGGATGATATCAATGCAGCTTGGCAAGAAGTGGTGAAGCGCAACGATATCTTGAGGACAGTGTTTTGTGCTACGAACAAAGCAGACATCCCGCTCTTGCAAGTCATTCTCAAGACTGCACCAGAAAGCTTCTTCGACACGAAAGCGCCTCGAGCTGATTCTCCAACCCAACCTATGGTGCAGATGGTCGCTAGCAACTCTAGCAAAGGATACGACCTTGAACTACGAATCCAGCACTCATTATACGATGCTGTGTCGATTCCACGCCTCGTTGAGGAGTTTCAGATTACGATCAACGGCATGACACCTCCTACACCTTCCATCGGCTTCGTCAACTATCTTGCATTGTCTCTGACACCGAAAGTACAACAATCTCGACAGAACTTCTGGAAGCATTACCTGCAGGATGCACACCCGCTACACCTCCGACAGTCCAGGAGAGAGAGCAGTCGGAAAGTACAGATCTTCAAGCCCGCAGCCTTTTCATCTTGTGCCAGCTTGCAACACTGCGGAAGAGAAGCTCAAGTCACAATTCAGGCGCTACTCTTCGCAGCTTATGCGAAGGTGTATGCAGCTCATGCTTCCAATGAGGGCGACTCAGGCGATGTCGTATTCGGGATCTACGTCGCCAATCGCTCACACCTTCCTGAGCTGGACCAGCTTGCCGCGCCAACACTCAACCTTCTACCCATTTTCGTGCCCTCTCCGACACGGTCGGGTCTGGTGGATATCGCAAAGCGCATTGACAGCGATCTTCGTCTAATAGGTTCCGCCGAAAATTCTGGCGTGTCTCTCGCGGAGATCTACAGGTGGACTGGAGTGAAGGTCGACTCGTTTGTCAACTTTCTCAGACTTCCTGAACAGGAGTACAGCATGGAAAACGACCACAATGGTGCTGCTGAAGCTAAGATCACTGAAGCAAGCAACGAATGGAAGGATGCTCGCAGCGAAGTGCACAACCGAGAACAGAGAAATGGTCAATTTGCCATGCCAAAGGAGATGCAGAACTTTGAAGCAGGAGCAGCATATCAGGTGAGCAACAGTCTATATCCTCACCACTGACGACTTACTGACGTATCATCTTCAGCACGCTGTTGATGTAGAGATTTCGATGGCCAATGAGAATCTGAGTATCGGCTTCTTCTGTTTGGAGAATTTCTTTGATTTGAGTGGATCGGAGGCGGTGCTTCTGGAGTTTACGAAAGAGTTGGAAGGCCTTGCGGCTATGTAAAGGGTGTGATCAAACATTTACTAGCATTTAGCCGGCGCATTGCAGCATTTGAAAGCATATCGGTGGGAGTTTCTTCTCGTTCAAAGGTTACAGATTACGTTACACAACCTCTCTTGCAGCCTCGATGAAGTACTACAAACTCAAGGACAAAAATGAGGTGAAATTGCGGGAAAGTAAGTAATTCACTCACATACTTCCATAATATGAAAGTGCAAACTCAATACCATACTGACTTCAAGCACTATGGCTGAAATGCCTCTCTCTATATCTATCTGTGCATGCTTCTAAAGGGGAAGTTTGATCTCCCAAGTGCATACTCTCACAAGCGACTCTTCTCACCAAAAGTCTTTGCCTTGATCCACGGTTTCCCATCCCAATTCTTCAATGTTTTCTCAACCGCCGGTTCCAATTTCTGCTTCTCAGCAACACTTTTGTCTCTCCCTACTTCCGCTACCGCTGCCTCTCTTTCTATATACCTTCGAATCTCAGCTCCTAGCCACGTTGATGTTGCTTCTGCGGTGCCTTCAACATTTGTCATTGGAGCAAAATGGCCGCCCGCGACTGTCGCTGTTTTGACTCTTCCGGCTGCAATACCACCACTACCTCCGGGAGCTGAGCCTGTTATTCTGGTACGTTCTGCTGCTTCCTCCTGACGAGCCATATGAGATCCTTCGCCAAGTAGGAACAAAACTGAAGGTCGAAGGGTTGGGAGGAGAGACCATGTTATACGAGTGTGTGTATTGTAAATAGGTCCAGTCAAAGGTGCGCTAGGATCCAGGTTGGGATGTAGTGCGCGTTGAAGATCCGAGACTTCACCTGAGGTGCCACTATGCTCTATATTGGGACGTGAAAGTGTGACGGCTTCAACATGCTTCGATGTCGTTGGCTTCACGCTATCGTCAGGTATCGCGACAGTCGGAGCAGAGTGGAATGCAGTGTCGATATATCGTTGCAAAGCTCGAGAATCCCAGTCTCTGAAGAATGGAGTACTTCGGACATACTCTTCGGCCTTCTCTCTGGATGCGTACTTTTCTGGTTTGCGTAGAGTCCATTTCAGCATCGCCTTTAATGATGGAGAAGGTGACATATTGATCGATGGATCGATCAATACTATTGCCTCGAACAGTCTCGGATGAAGATGTGCTGTTGCTATAGCCTGTGCTCCACCCATGCTGTGTCCGACTGCGCAGATAGGCCGAATCATTCGCTTTCGGAAGGTGTTGGTCATTGCGAGCACGTCTCGGGAATGGTCAAACCAGCTCGGGTCATTGCCCAATTTTTCGTCGTTCAGCAGGCCGCTAACACCCTGCGAGGCTTGGTCTGCAATCCAGATACTCCCTACTGTTAGGCCTTGTGTTTGCTTCAGATATCGATACAGTGCCTCGAAGAAGGGTTCGTAAGGCTCTTTGGTGAAGCCGTTTGCATGAAATGCTATGATTGTTAAATCTCCTCTTGTGGTTCCGTTGGCGACTTCTTGTGGAGTGTAGCTTCTAGCATGCAGTCTAACGACATCTTCTTGTGATGTTGCGAGAGCTCTTGGGTACTCTCGGAGATGTTGTCCTTCAAATATGTGTTCTTCAATGACAAAAGGTCCATCCATGGCTAGTAATGAAGAGCGAGGTGAATGTCCAACAGATGAGGATGGAGTGAATGGGTAACGATGGAACAAGACCTGGAGCTCGACTGAGGTGAGTCTGCGACATGGGCCACCATCGTCTACAACAGATCACAGCGGATCGAGAAGATCGAATCGTGCCGCTAGCTGGCAGATAGACTTTCCCAACGTTTCACGTGTGTGAAAATGAGCATTGACCCCTTTCGGTTAAGTTCCTGAACATCTCCAGAGTCAAGCTTGTGCGTTCGAGTATTATTGTACTTCGTCATGCAACGTGGGCTGTGCAGTTTACAATGTGTTCCTCGGTCCATACGGGCGGGATGCAGAACGAGAACCGAAATCTGTAGAAGTTCTACACATCATTATCAATCGTGCCTAATCAAAAGAATAGGAGCAAACCTCCATAACTTGTCCCGAACACCGGCATCCCGCATGTACCGGTAGGGTATGCCATAGCGACCGCATAAAGCCCATCCTCATGTCTGTGTCATGATCCCAAAGTCTGTCGATATGCAATCACCAAGCCTCCCATCTTTGACCTCCCATAGCTAGTAAACGATTGAAAAGCTCATCCCTCAACAACATCGCGGTGATGATGTACGAATTGCCTTGCTTATCAATGATTTCCAACCCATCCGCAACCTCTCGATCCAGTGCCCATCCCACAACCAACTTAGCTTTCCATCCCAGCCCACCTAGCTTCTTCATCTCTTTGATATCAGCCACAGCCACCGTCCACACAGGACTCAGCTGATCGATCAAAACGCCCTCCTGGTTGGTAATTGTCTTATCCAGACTGAACCCAACACAAGGAATCGTAGCTTTAGTCGCGATATATGCGTGTCCTTTCTTTCCGTGATAGCGACATTTGAAATCCACGGGTCCGCTCAGGCGATTCTCGTTCGAACGTGGAATGACACCGAGTCTCTGTTTGGAATGCTTGTTGCCCACTTGCGCTTTGACGTGGTCCACACCGAGGGCGGTATCGACACCACCCTTGACGCTGGATTTGAAGAGTCCAAGGATTTTGGAGCCGACTTTTCCGTGAGACTTGCCTTTACTGGCGTCCACGTCGGCACCTGCGGTTTCATGTTGGACAGTCGGATCTGAGGCGATGGCAGCTTTGATCTCTTCGTCAGTAGCGTTGAGTGGCCAGTCTGCGCCTGCGGCTCTCATGTGTTCTTCGGTGAGCTCCACAGGTTCGTCGGAAGGCTTCTCGCCGGAGTGAGGTGGTGGTGGGATAGGTGCCTTGTTCGCCTCGCCAATGCGGAGTAGAGTGACAGTAAGTTGAGCATTGGTCGGAACGCCCTTGAGGAGAGTGTTGCGGAGTTCGAGCAGTTTCTGCCAGCGAGGGAATGTTGTGTTGAGCCAGTCAAGCCCTCTAGAGATGATTGGATCTCCAAAGAATCCGAACCCAATGCCGAATCCCAAACCCTTTACTATCATGTATGAGGAGACAAAGAAGGAGCCTGCGAGCATGGGAACGATCACTCCAGCAAGACGAAGACGGTACAGGTCGTGAGGAAATGGTGGCGTAGGTGAGAGGGCATTGCCAAATCGTTCCCATGTGTCAGAAACATCTGCGAGTCCGTGCATGGCAGGTCGCATCTTGTTCCAAATAGCGGTTTCCATAGGCACCTTGGCCTTGTTGTGCTTCTTGCCGTGAGCAGTAGTCCTGGCGCTGCTGGCACTGACAGCCAAAGCTGTGGGATCTGGCACGCCCTCATTCAGTCCACCTGCTATATCTTCTGTCTCTGGAGAGTCGCTCTGAGGGTGCTTTCCAGCGACGCTCGACAATGCGACATTAGCAATACTGTTGACGAGCGCGTTGGCTTCAGCTTCCACAGCCTCTCCCTTGTGGTTTTCTGTCGCTCCCGTAGCAGAGTCTGTCGATCCAAGCACACCTGCTTTGGGCTTTTGCACGCCACCGGTGGAGGCTGAGACGAGTGCGAGTGGAGCAGGAGGGAACAGCAGTTCGCGACTTGGCGGGTAGGTAATCAACACAATCAGAGTGACGAGCAAAAGCGGCACTATCAAGTCAAATATCCAGGCAATGAAATAGGCAGCGCAGAATGCTGAGGTTCTCCGGGTCTCGCGCCAGGATCGCAGTCGCATGAGATGTTTCCCAACTCCCATCAAGCTGATCAGTACGGTCATGTACAGACGCTCGATATTGGCACGGAGCTTGTCAGGTGAGAACTCTTCTTCATCGGCAATGTTCAGATCGAGGTTTCCTGGGACTGGGTATGGATATTCCTTGACATGGTACATTTGCTGAGAGTCGTTAGTCAAGACTTGTATCAGTGATTGCATACATGCTTCCTCCTACCTTGTTGAAGCGTCGGATGAGAATCCATAGCTCCTCGTTGGGAAGATTGCCCACTAGTGGACGAGGAATGTCTTTGACGTGGTCTTGCCATCCAAGATCTTTGACCTCTGCATCGTGGGGCTCTTGAGCGGCACCCTTGACTTCGTGGTCTGCCATGGCCAGTTCATGACTGCCGGTCGGTTTTTCCGCGAGACTGCGGGCGACTTCCACCTTGTCCGGATTTACAACAGGGTCAGCTTTGTGCGGAATGGGCAGCAGGTCGTTGAGTGTGACTCCCGCCATGTTGAACAAGCCAAAGAAGGGAGAGTGGTGCTAGAAGTATAGGAGCGTGAGGAGGATATGACGTTTCATCCACGATGAAGAGGAACAAGATACATGTACGAGCGACCTGGTAGCGAGGAAAGCAGTACGAACTATGAGAGGGAAGTACCTCTCAGGTTAGGTGCATGTGTACGACGATACATACGCCTTGGTGTACACGCAAACGCCTCTTTTCACGCGCCTGATGACGTCGGTGGTCGACTTCCATTCTTCGGGTTCAGGTTGTCGTTTCTGCCGGGCGGTGAGAGCGCCGGGAAGAACACAACGCGTCCATCATTCTACAGCTGTATACGCGACGCGGTCTTGCATACACCAACAACGACCATGCGGCTTCCAAATGTCGGCATTAGGATTGTCCTCTGGGTCAAGCAAGCATGTCGCAATGCGCCGCGCCAAACACGCCATGTTTCGACTTCTACTTCCACTTCTGCTCCCACCGCGCCGTCCACTGCAAAGCCCTGTCGAACATGCATACGTTGGACACCCGATGAAGACGACATGTTGATCAAGCTTCGGGGAAAGTCGGTGCCTTATAAGCAGATTCATCTCCCAGGCAGAAGCATTACCAGCATGATCTTGCGTCTCCAGCGCCTCGCCAAAGGAGCGCGGGGTGCGTACGTCGCTGCTGAGGCTCGCAAAGTGCTCCCCATCAGAGGTTCATCCAAGTCTTGGTCCGAAACGGATAAGGGTGAGCTTATAAGACTCATGGACACAGGTCTGTCCAAGAAACAAGCCGTCACAATGCTGGACTGCAGCATGACTGCTGCCTCGCTCTATCTGCAAAGTCGAAGGGGTTCAGCTAGTCATTCTGGCCATAAACAATCCTCCGACAGCTCGATTCGTTGGCTCTATACCGCCGAAGAAGATGCATTGCTAGCTGAGCTAAAGTCTGAGGGCTTCACATGGCCTGAAATTGCGCGACGTATGCCAGACCGATCACTGGGTAGCCTCCACCACCAGTGGCACAGAATGAAAAGAGAGGATATTGGAAACCACCCGACTGACATTGTCAGTCCTCGCGTCGGATATTTCGATGATCTTGAGCGCATACAGCTACTTGATCTCTATCAGCAAGGCCTTGCCCCAAGAGCAATAGCTCGGCGGCTGGGAAGAACACTATACAGTGTTTCAAAAGCGATTAGGCTGCACGACCTGGGCCAACGGCCGGCGGAGTCTACCGATGCCTGGCATAGTCGGTTGGCCATAATGCTGAAGAACCTACGGCTAAAAGCACGTCAAGGCTCGCCTTCACGTTCCTGGCGTGCTTACAGTGCAGCAGACGTCCAATCCATCAGGGATATGATACAAGATGGCACGCCTTTGAGATACATCGGTCGGTATCTGTCACGTTCTTCTGATAATGTCTTTCATAAAGTCAGTCGACTCGGTTTAAGACAAGCTCCTTGGAGCAGAACAGAGAAAGAGAAGCTTTACGAATACTGTCAGCAAGGTCTGGCCCCTCCTGAAATCGCTGTGAAGCTTGGTCGTTCAGAACATTCCGTGCGAGGTAACCTTAATCTCATGCCTCTTGAGCAAGCAGTAACCGCGCAACATGACGATGGCCAATTGATAAGCAACACGACTGGAAAGAGTGTGTCCAACAAGGGTGGTGACAGTGCAGACAAGCCCTGATCCGTCCGACTTGTCACAATTAGCGAGGTCTCAACCGCGGACCATTGTCGTGTCACAACACTGTGGCAGATTGAACGCAGCAATGTTTGGCTCGGGATGGAAATGGCGCCTGCATTCACATTTCCTTGGAGGTCTGCCGGCCGCATCGCGTTCGATGAACCTGCCTCGTTAGGCTTCACTCGTTTGCGACGGGACTGGACCTTCTCTCTCGTCCAGGACGTGTTGAAAATCCTGATGATTACATGCCGTCTATGTTGCCTGGTTCTGAGATGTGGACCTGCTATGGCATGCCTGCTGGCAAGCGATATCAACTTTTTGCGATCGATGGCGGATGGTGTTTGAGTCCCATATTACGACAGCTCCATCCGCCGGTGTCGTTCGTGAGCGAGGTAGGTTAATGTGAATGCGATAGACATAAGTGCAACCAATTCTCCGGGAGTGATATAGCGGTAGCCATAGCGGGTATCGATTCTCGACCACATAGCAGCAGACGACCGTAGCGACTAAAGCAGATACTATATCTATTGTTCCCTGGTGCACGAAGGTGCGGTTGTGCTTTCGCATACTCGTCAAGGTGCGAAGCATGTCAAATCCAGCTCACGACAATTCGAATATCAAGAAGCTACCATTGCCTTGAAGACTTCGCTCAATCCGAGCCTCGCAAGCTTACTTCGTATGGTCAGATCACAGGACTTGACACGCGGCATTTGCAGTAAAAGCTGTGACGATTTTGACCATTTCTCCTTTTTCTTTTTTGGATGGGAAGGAGCGAAAATATGTGAGTGAATGAAAACGTTCGAACTTCACCTTCGACTTGCTAAATCAGCAGGTTGGCTTTCAACGCGTTTCCTATCAGTTCTCTGGACAGTGTACACGGCAAAGTATGCACATTCGCGCCTGGCTCGATTTGGCGAAGTTGTCACCATTTGGGAAGGAGCGAAATGTGAGTGAATGAAAAGAACCTTTACATTTCCGACTCGCCAAACCTTTACACTAACCTTCCTATACATTTCCGATGCGCACTTCTATCGTCTGTACAAATGGCAAAAGCATACCACGAACCTCGACGTTGCCGCCGCCTCCTGGACCGGTCCTGGACGCCCAGAAAGGCAAAAAAGATGATCCATCCCAGTGAGCTGGGATGCAGTTCGTGCTTGCCTCCTGACAGAGTTGAACTGGCGACCTGTAACCAACTTGCCTGTAACGAGCGTCAGCGAGTTTACAGGCAAGTTGGTTGCAGGTGGTCTCTACGTTTCGTCTGTTGCGTTGGCCCTGAGGGCCAACGCTCCGCCGAAGGCTCACATACCTTACTTCTTGTCATCGTCGTCGTCGCCGCCATCGCGTACCTTCCTGTGTTATTGTTATCGTCGCCGTCGCTGTCGTCGTTGTTGTCGATATATATGTAGTGTCGTTGTTCGAAATAAAAATGAAATTCGATGTGGTGAAGCTGTTCGAAATTCTTCCCAAGCCGGGACCACTCTGCGGTTCATGCACCCCGCACTTTTCCCAACACGGATCTTCGCATATGCGAACATGTTGTATACCAATCGACCTCACCGTCGCGTACCTTCCTCATCGCAATTACAATAATTCTCGAACATGCCCTGCAAAACATTTTGCGATTACCGCGCCGTCGCACGTCGTCGCACGTCGTCGCACTACATCGTCGCGCCACATCACACCACCCACAATTCTCCCATAATACGCACGAGGTCAAGACTGTGATCACCATCGCGCATTCACACCGCGCATTTACTATCGCGTTATTACACCGCACATTCACGTCGCGCATTAAATTGTACGCCATTTTCGCTGCAAATATTGAGCAAAAAATGACGATCAATAGTCAACAGCTCGAGATGCGCAGTGGATATTCGACTCGCCTGATCGGATTCGAACGCGAACATTTGTCGGACACTGCCACCGCCTTCCCCTCCCTTCCGTAACAACATCTCTCCTCTCCCAACTCCCGAGAAGAGTAGAAGGAGTCATCTGTTGCGCATCCGGAGAAAGAAGCAGTGATAGGTCATAAGTCTACAAGGGCAGAAGTGTTATTGGAGGAGATTCAGCAATAAGACACTAAAGTCAACTGCTGATCGAGTCAGCATGAGCCCAAAGAGTCACAGCCCAAGACCATCACAGAGAAAAAGTCGAAGACACGGAGGTCTCCAGTAAACCAAAAAAGTCGAGGAAGGCCAAGACCGCGGAAAGGACACCTGATCTGTACCCTCTCCCCCGTCAAGTTCCAGAGGCTTGAGATACTGCGGAGGAGAGGTCGAGGAAGTCCAAGACCGCGGAGAGGATACCAATTCTGTGCCCTCTTCCGCTCAAGACAGCGAAGATGTGGAAGAAGGCCAAGATCGTAGAGAGGACAACATCGCCCACCTCCACTCTTGCCACCTGCCAGAAGGCGCCCTTGACGAGCCCACAGCTTCACCGAAGAAGAAGGGCAGGAATACTGACCTGGTTGATGATGACGTCGATTCAAGTCAAGCCTTGCCTGCCGCACCGCAACAAAATACGGCGCAGACGACTTCCAGCAGCCGAAAAGGTCACCCAAATCTGCCGGGAATCTCGCAACGAAATACGGCGCAGACGACTTCCAGCAAGCCAAAAGGGTCACCCAAATCTTCTCCCGGGAATCTCGCAACAAGTCAACATGGGCCCAAAGACTCACAAAGAAAAGAAAATCAAGGTCTGAAGACACGGAGGTCTCCAGTAGGTCTAAGAAATCGAGGAAGGGTAAGACTGCGGAGAGGACACCATCGCCCACCTCTCCGCCTGCCACGTTCCGGAGACTTGAGATACCCAGTCTCGTGACCAAGAGGGCCACCGAGAAGAGAAGGTCGAGTTCCGAAGACACCGAGGTCTCCAGTAAGAAGTCGAGGAAGGGCAGGACCGAGGAGAGGACAGCATCGCAGCGCACTGGAAGGAACACAAGCGCCCGCTCAGAATTGCTGTTGACGAGGCTTACTGGAGATTCAACAACCTCGCCGACGAGCAAGTGGCTAGAATCTCGAGAAGGCTGCATTCGTAGGCTATGGGAAGCACTTGGCAAAGGTAAAGAACACCTGCTTGCAGATTATGCCGCAGCGCACTGGAAGGAGCACAAGCGCCCGCTCAGGATTGCTGTTGACGAGGCTGGCTAGAGATTCACCAACCTTACCGACGAGTAAGCAACATCTGACTAGTGTTCGTTACGGATGGCCTAAGGAAGCTCGGAAAGAAGCGATGGGGCAAAAAGACTGGTGGTGGCCGTGGAGGCGGCAAAGTTGACAGAGATGCGATCAAAATGCTGCATCAAATGTTCGACGGGCTGCATGCCGGCCGCCAATCCCATTAAGAATACTATTTTGTGGCGCATCCTTTACCTCTGGACTGGTATTCATTACTAATGGCCTGAACCGGGCAAGAAGCGGTTGGGTCAGAAGACCGGTGGCGGGAGTGGCGGGAGTGAAGTCGACAAAGATGCGATTAAGATGCTGCATAAAATGCTCGACAGGCTGCATGTACCTTACTACGAGGCTCCAGGCGAGGCAGAAGCCGACCACTCCTACTCCTGCCATGTTCTAGAGGCTTGAGATACCCAGTCTCGTGACTAAGAGGACCACCGAGACTGTTGAGAAGGCCATGATTCCCGCGAGCCAGAAGAGTCACCAAACTCTACTTCTGTGGATCCGGAATTGAGTCTTTATGAGCGCAAAGAGTCACAACCCAAGACCACCAAGAAGATCGAGGACCGAAGACGCGGAGGGTTCTAGCAAACCTAAGAAGTCGAGGAAGTCCAAGGTGGCAGAAACGGTGGAGCACGGGTGGATAGAGGGCGAGGAAACTGGCACAGAAAATGCTCATATCCTCCATTCATCCTCCGCTCTCTTATTGACTGCAGATTATGAATGAATGTGCGCGGCATCTGTAGAGGAAGTCAAATCAGCAAAGCGGTCATCACACTGCCGCGGCGGCGCTCAGTCGTGTCAGAAGAGCGGTGGTAGGGAAAGCAAAGTCGACAGACCGGCCATGAGACGCGCGAGCAGGTAAGCAAAGCAGCGGCGGAGGATGCCGCGTTGGCAAAGAGGCCAGTGTGTGTATCAAGGGCAAGTATCAAGGAGTTCCACGCTACCTACAGGCTGAACCTTGTGCACGAGGCGAACAACAAGCCTTCGAGAACTGCTAACATCCCGCCACAGGTATCGCAACGGAGTTTCATCTCGAGTCTATGTTTTTGCCCTTTCCAGTTGACTTGTACAACATTCTTTTTGCACACACGATTACATATTGCCAAGATGCATCTTGTCAGCTTGCAATCAGGAAAGGCAAAAACGCAACAACAGAAGAGGCTGCCAAGAGGGTAAAACCTTTTGCCGAAGCCTGTCCAATGGTTCAAATATTTTCTTAGCCCTCAATTTCCAGCGTACGCGGCATGGTGGCACCGCAGCACTGCAAACGAAAAGCTTGACGCTGATCCGTCCGTTCGGAGTGTGTATCTTAAGCAAACAGCTTGTGTGCATCTCGTCGCCTACTCAAGACTACTCATCAGACTCGAGACTCGAAAGGCCTCGAGATTCTCTATTGTCGAAGGAACACTCTCAAATCTGTTTGCTCTCTCAGCCGCCGGCGGAGATACAATTGGCACACTGGCATTGTAGAGGATGGATACATCCCTGTACACCTAGCTTTGTCTGCGCGGAGCACCGCAGACAGCTGCATGGTGCACTACGTCGACGCCAAACCATGCAAGCGAATGCAAGACTCCGAGCAAGTTCTCCGCGAATTCCTGCACTGCGATGGACGATTAATCACCTTGACTAGCTAACAGATCATACCGTATACCTCACGAGGCAGTTGCTAACATGTCTGATTACAATGGGTTCTACCGGAGTTTCTCGTCCTGTCGAGGCCGCCCGATGCTAGTCGTCATTCAAAGACTTTTGAAACAGACACTATCCTTTACTCACCCAAACGCGACCAGAATGAGCTTCGTCACGCTCGGCACGGCATGCAACAAGGATCTCTCCCAGGCACCCTCTGGTACTACTCGAACCCTTGTGATGTAAGGTCGCTGGCCATTGCCATTAGGCTTATACTCCAGCAACTTACATGAATTCAAGGTAGCTGAGCGACGTCTCAGGACTCATCTTACCTACTTTGCGGATATGAAGCCAAGCGACAACAGCTCTAGATAGAGCAAAGTCTCATTGCCATTAGCAGTCTCGTAGTCAAGAGGATTGCAACGCCATCGCGATGGCGACAAACGAGGGCCTGGTTGCGGCCTCCCACATGCTCCAAGGTCTTCAGAGCATACGGTCGGTTGTAAGGGACTGGAGTATTGCATGAGCGAATCAGCACACCCTCACAGCCGTCTGCCTAGATCAGTGTCGATACCAGACGACCAATGACCGGACTGCGTACGACACTTGATTGTCTACTCAAAATGGTGAAGGTTGGATCTCCAAGCTCACGACGCACCACAGGGACCATCTGGTGCGTGCTCCAATGCGGGATGGCTAAAGGTGTTTGTTTATTCGCGAGACCTGCACGACCTGGCGCCGCTTCACTGTGTCATGCCGCAGGTGGACACGCTCATCAGCACATCTTCGTTGTGCTCGCCAAACGAGATATGCAAGAGTATGTGCAAGCAGGTCTTTGGCCGGGCCGTTCCCCTGACGGGTCGATTACTCTTCGCAGTGTCTCCTTTCCACGCTACTCTAGCTGAGCTGTTTCTCTGACAGTTTGTCTCCTTCTCGCACCTCCTGCTCTTTCTTCCTTTCACCACTTCACTCAGCTTGTCTACAATCCCTTCATCTGACTCTTGGCCTTGACGATTCCATCAATCGGAGGACCTTCAGCACCGTCACCACCGTCATCACAAACCACAAGACATCGACCTTTCGCTCTCTCGCTTCTTCCCTCCTTCCTCGCTCCTCTCCTCCACCAACGCAAACGCCGACCAGCTCCGGCCATCCACACGCTCCATCTACCTTATCCGCCACCGCTCGCTCCAACGCCGCTATCATGTCGGCTCTCTCACCTCTCGTGGACAAGAAGATGGCCAAGATGCTTGGCGATGCTCTTCGCCTCCTCAAGAACAAGTACCCGGAGGAGGAGTTCCCCACCATCAAGGAGGATGATCCAGACAGCGTTCTTGAGGATGGATACCTCTGTATCGAGGCCAAGAACATCTTGACCGCCGTCTTGCTTGCTGATTTGTGGGATGAGTTGAAGGCGAAGAACAGCCGTTTCGGTTTGCCAGACCCTGCCGAGTGCCCACCAGGCTTCCGCCTATCCACAGCTAAGTGGTGGCCGGGCAACTCCCGTATGGAGGGTGTCGCAGGCTACGCCGCCGACAAGCAAATCGATACCGTGGCTGACATCTCCTTCACGAGAATCATGGTATGTTGCGGTGCCAGAAGACTTCAGATGCAATCAGCGCTAATCACTTCCAGTACTTGAGCAACAAGCCCATGGCCAAGCAGCACGGCGATGTCATCAGTGCATCCAACACCGAGGATGTCGACATGGAGGACGAGCGCGGTGAGCTTCAGGCACCACCTGTCGAAGACATGCTGCCAGCAGCCTGGTTGGAGAACAAGACCTATCGCCTCACTCGTGACTGGCGCAAGTGGCCATCCGCTGGCGTGCTCCAGCACGAAGTCAGCAACCTTCAGCAGGCCCAGTATGGCGTGACTGCTGATCTGATGTTTGAGACCATGAAGGTACGTCGTTGATTTCTCATGTTGCTTGTTTTTGACGTGCTGATCCTTGGGTGACAGGTCGAGGTGGCCAAGGCCAAGTCGAAGACTTCCAAGGTCATCGTAGGCGAGACTTCTCAGGATGCCATCGATCTGGCCGCCGACGAGAGTGCCCTTGACACCTATGCACCGATCCTCCAAGCCTACCTTGACGATCCTGACGTCAAGGGAAAGCTGTACAAGGGTGCTAGTAAGAATGTCGCGGCGGAAGTCGAGAAGTTTGTTGAGTGGCTCAACAAGGAGAACGACGAAGGCAACCTCGCCGTTGACTATCGAAACGATGAGTTGGAGGATCGCAACGTAGGATTTGTCACACCCTCGTCTTAATCTACCCTCGCTGACCATCCGCAGATCGTGCAAGAGATCAACGGCCTCCTTGCCGAAGACCTTCCCGGCTTCTACATCCGCGCTTGCAAGATGTTCAGCCAGCACAAAGCTGGTGGTACTCTCGATGGCAGTGCCAACAGCCAGATGGGCGATTCCAATGCGACTGCTTCCCTGGCCGGCAGTGCTTCGATCGTTGGCGACGGCACGGGCCTCGACAACAGCTTTCTGGCCGCTCCCAACCCTCGCGGTGGTCCTCCAGCAGCTTCCGCTCGTGGCCGTGGCAGCCGCGGTGGTCGTACTACTGGCCGTGGTAGCCGTGGACCTCGCGGTTCTACTCGCGGTACTACTCGCGGTACTACTCGCGGTGTTACCGCTGCTCCTGCTGCTCGTGGCCGTGGTCTTCGCGGTTCCGCCGCTCCCGCTGCTCGTGGCCGTGGTGCTCTCGGCACAGGCGCTGGTGGCAAGCGCGCTCGAGAGGATGATGATGATGTTGATGATGAGGTCGATGATCCTCAGGAGGAGTTTCCGGATGAGACGGGCTTTGCTCCTCCTGCTTCAAAGCGTCGCGGTTGATCTCGCTTGGCGCCCGAACAGTATGCGTGAAATGTAAAGTAACTGAAGAGAGTCACGCACTCATGATGATTATGATGAGCTGGTCTGAGGAAGACCCAGCCAACAAGGTCCCACTGGGAGAACAGACTGCTGATGGTCTTTGTGTGTCGCTCTTTACGCCATAGAAATTATCAGCAGCAATGGACGTCGTTCATCCGAACTGATCGATTGATCTCTCCGCGACTTGCTTCTTGCCACTAATCTCAGTTTGTCCAGAGCTTGCCAATACATGGCCAGATTTCACGTGCGTGGCCAGATATTGGTGCGCCTCCAGGATACGGCAGCAAACGCTACTCCGCACAAGGCCACTTGACTGTTCTCTGGTACCACGACACTTAGAACTACATGGCACTGACTCAAAGTCTGCTTAACGGATGTGCGCCTTTGAGAAACGTGTTGGTCTCCACGTCAAGATATGAGCCTCGCCGGCTCTGTTATACCTTGTTCGTGGAGAAAAGAGGCAATCTTCAGCAGGGAACGTACCAGAATGTTGCGTTTACTATATAACTTGCGAAACTTCCATTCGCACCTTTACCTCTCTGATACACCCACATTCACACACCCACATTCACACGTCTACCTTCACGCACCCACCTTCACTCATATAATGGCCGACAACAGCTCCGCTGACATGCCTGCTGTGAGCCTGTGACTATCGGAACCACCACCAAGTCTGAGGAGTGGATCTCGTACAATAATCTGTCGCTCCTTCGTCTGCCCCTCGTTGCAGCACAAGCCGCTAAAATGGTACGATCGTGAAAGGATGGAAAGTGGAAAGATGGACGTATCAAGGCTATCACTTTCATTGAAAGGGAAGAGGAAGTATTTGTAAATCAGCCGTAAATTCCATGAGTAACCGAAAACATTCTATGAACCATACCACTCTCCATCAACTCACCTTGTTGAAAGGTGCATCACACCTTGTTGAAAGGCGTGACATGTGACAGCTCGAAGTTTAATCACTCATGTCGTCGTCTTCCTGTTCACCACCGTCTCCATCATCCTCCTCCGCAGCACCAGCAGGGCCAGGCTGTCCGTCTTCTGGCCCGCCGGCCTCATCAGCGCCATCATCCCCCTCGCCATCAAGGTTTCCTCCCCAGTCGAAGTTTAGCTTGGTCAGACGGTCTCGGAGCTTCGCAAGACCTGCCACCTTGCGCTTGCCCTTGCCGGAGGTGGCCTTCTGCTTCGTCTCACCCTTCTGGTTCTGCTCCGTTTCGTGCTGGCGCAGAATGTCCTCGGCTCGGCGTGCCAGGAATCCTCGCTGGGCCTGGAGAACATCTGCGACGCGACCGTGGATGCCTTCCGGGTGCTCGTGGTACAGTGTTGAGCTGAGCAGTTCGGCGTTTGGTGGCAGGCGGATCGGCTTCTTGTACGGTGTGACAGAGTCATCCTCCTCTACAACACCCTCGTCCGTGATGTTGCCAGGTGGCACGAAAGCCTCCACCTCGAACTCGTCGGGATCTCCGTACGCCTTGAAAGCCAAACCCTCACCTCTCTTGCCCTTGCCTTGCACACTGCCCTTCTCCCGATCTTCGGTGGCGTCAAAGTCGCGGAAGAAGATTCCGTCTGCTGCAGCGAGGAGCAGGTGCTCGTCTGACTGGGTGGTGCCCCTAAGAACGTGGTTGAGGATGTCTTTCGGCTTGGCGTTGATCTTGCAGTCGTTGAACTCCGGGTCGTATGGGCAATTGATCGGCTGGTCGTGAGGTACATGCTTGCGAAACCACTTCATCTTTGGAGAGTGAAAATCGCCGGCCAGGTGTTTCTGCAGGTCGCTACGATTGTAGAGCTTGTTTTGGTATTGTGTGTTTCGCGACTTGGGTGGCAGGTCTTCGGGGAGCTCCTCCGGAACGGTCTCGTCAGCCATGCAGGACATGCAGTTGAACTTCGCTGAACGATCGGTGCTTTCTTGACCAACCAGAAGCTCGAGACACAGTTTGCCGGCGGCAGCGATGGCTTTCTTTTCCACGGAAGGGTCAGCAGCACCGTGAGACTCAGTGCCACGGTCAGCGGACATGCCGTTGACCTGAATCGGGGTGAGTTGTGCCTCCGCAAGAACGTTTTCCTGCTCGCCTTCTGCCATTGGCTGAGCACCATTGCCATCACGAACATCCCTCAAATCATCTGGCTCAATGCCTGGGTCCACTTCGTCAGCCTGTTGCTCGGCTTCTGTGCGGGCAGCATCTGCAGCATCCTTCAGCTTTTGCTCGAATTCGCCCATTGCCTTGGCGTCTCTCTTGCGTGCGTTGAGTTCTTCGGCGGTCATGTTCTGCTTCACAAGGTCGAGTTCGAGTCTCTGAAAGGCGATCGCAGCCTGCTGTTTCAAGGTACGCTCGGTCTTGCTCAGGTCGGAGCGCAGTTCACGGATGCGCTCGTCGCTGTTCTCGCCCTCGGCGTTCAGCTCGGCTTGGTGGAGTCTGACGCTGTGCTTCTTGTACTCCTGTGGATTGTTAGCGGCGGTGATGGCTACCTTTGATATAAGCTGGGATGAGTACATACCTCGTGCTCAGTGATCCACTTCTTCGTCCACTTCTCTTTGTTGTTCGTGGACTGTTTGATTCTGTTGACTGACAGTGTTTCGTCTATGAATTGTTTTAGTGTGAACTTCGTCGGACATCTCATTGGTACGAACCTTCGAGCAATTCGCCGGCACGCTGAAGTTGCCTGCCCATTGCGAGATTCATGACATCCATAGCAATAGTGCCCTCGTCGTACGAGGTCTCGAAAGTGTTGCCAATCATAGTGTGACCAAGCATGCCACGAGCCTTGTCAGCGCCCAACTCTCTGCCAGCAGTAGTACCTGCAATATGTCAGCATGTCTTCTCGAACGAGAGCCGTGGAGAAGGGCGTCGATCGAAGCTGCGCGATCATTCTTGAGTCGCCACAGTTGTTGTCTCCTGGCGCCAAAAGATGACTTGGAGGTACTGAAGATTTACATGTACATGTACCGACAACGACATCGACAGCTCCGCACACAAAGTCATGTTCACTTACCTGCCGAACGACGCCAGATGTACATTGTTACACCTGGCGGCAAGCCAAAGTCAAGGGCTCGACGCTGCAAGTAGCTCGTGAGGCCAGAGGCCAGCATCGCTTTGCCTTTGATGATATTGGTTCCCTGTAAGATGTCAGCATAGTAGAGAAGCTGCATGTTACTACGATATTGATGGCAGAGAGATGAGCGAACAGTAGTAACGAGCGATAGTCGAGGTAGTGGGTAGTGAAAGGATTGGGGAATACATGATCGAGAGGCAATATTTGCCAGCATTCAGTGAGCCTGTTCAGAACGTACCTTGGCAGAGCTGGCCAAAATGACGGGATCGCTCAAGGCCGTGGGCGCAATGGTAATCTTGATCTTGGTGCTCTCCAAAAGCTCCTCGACGGTGCGGAAGTCGTGGAGGATCCCTCGTCGTAACGCAAGAGCCACCAGACGGTGCGGCAAGGAGAACATAACGTCCTCGGCGTGCTGCGGTCCAGAGACACGGAATCGGAGAGGCTTGAGGCGCTCTTCACGGTAGCCTTTCAACCACTTGTGCGTAATGATGACTTGGAAGTTGCCGTCAGCGGTGCGAGAGATATCAATGTCTTCCCAGCGGAGGAATTGGTCGAGCCGATTCTTCGACACAGCAATAGTGCCGGGGCGTACACCGCAGATGAATGAGTCCAGCCAAGCAATGACCATCTGTTGAGCATTCTCGACGTTGGCGTCAGAGTAGGTGACAAACTCAATGAGGTTCTTGATGTCGTCCTTGTTAGCGTAAAGCTTGGATGGAGCAGCAGCAGCCATGTTGTGCTCTCTGAAGGCCATGTAGAGGGCCTTGTTGGAGCCATTGTACACATCTACCAGACGTCAGCTTTTGTAAAGTAGCCCCATCTCCATCCACCGAAGGAGAATTGAACGTCTGCCAGCGCCATCTAAGCAAAGGTCCCAGTCAATGCAGCCGAGAGCACGTTTGCCCCCAACGTGGAACCGTCCTTGCCGCGTCTCCACGCACCGCAACAGAATGGAACCTCTGACCTGCGCCGTACAAATGGGAATCGCTCCGTTTCGACACGTGTTTTGCATGAAGATGGCAGTGGCAGGCAAAACGACGACAATTCAGTTTCACGCAAACGAAAGGCACATACCCCTGATTGAGACGACTTTCTGGTCGCACTTTTGGATCACCCAGTAAACCATGGACTGGCGGCGAGCCGCCAGTGTAGAGAACGAAATAGACTTCGAGGTGAAGGAACGCGGCTGGATCAGCTGTGAGATCATGAGGACGTAAGCCCTGATGTTGTCTTCGATGAACTCATTGCCTGCGAGAAAGTCAGGAGATTTGCTACGCGAGCGAATATGTGTAAACCAAGTCCACTCACCCCAAAGTCTCTTCTCCCAGTCCTCGTGCTCCGCACCGTTGGTTTCAGTAATCTTAACAGTCGACTTGATGATGTTGGTGAATTCATCCAGATGAAGCTTGCGCCTATTTTGAGTGGATGTGGACGCGTAGTCGTAAGTGTAGGACCTAGTGACCTGCGAGTATTCAATCAGGATTCGCTGCGCCACTGGCACAGACCTCGAGGTCGCCCTTACCTTTTCGATGACCGTGGTAGACATCTCCTTGAGCTTGATGAATTCGCTGTTGTTGGGGTCTGTATTGGGGTTAGTTGTATCACGCACGTAAAAGTCCAGAAGCAGCTCACCTTGCTGGAAGCCGGAGAGAATGGCGGAGAGATTCCTTGAATCTCTACCCATCCCTCGGACAGTGGGTTTGGGTTTGGGTGGCATGATGGCGGCAAAGGCTTGAACGGCCTAGGTTCAGAAGGTCAGCTATCAGCATGCTACGATTGACAGTTTATTCTGACAGAGGAGTGGTCGTCAACGAAAGGAGACCAATGTAAGCTCACCTTGCTGGGACTTGATGAGTTCAGATAATTTTACGCAAGAAAGGAACAAGGTAGATTGGGGGACGATGGAAGATGGAGAAAAAAGGTGCAAGTGCGAATAGCTACGTATACACCGACAAAGAATCAGCCGTCAAAGATACAAGCGGTGTCCCATGACATGGACAGGGCCTGACAGATTCCTTTGACCCGCGGCTGTAGATGATCAGGATTGCAGAGTGCCACATACACTGCTTTGCAGATGCAGCTGTCTAACAATGCCTCCGTGCTCGTTCCCGTTCCAGAAGACAAACAATCCATGCGATCGGTAACCAAAAGACGGCAGAGCTTTTCCGTGGTTCAGCATTGACCTGTCCACGCTCTCCAAAGCTGACGCATAGCCATACATCAATCAGTTTGTGCCATCGCTGGGCACCTTCCATGGTTGCAAGGACTGCCATTCCTGGCCTCAGCTGAGTCTCCCGTATCGAAGGGGTCTCAAGTCGAGCAAAGTTGTTTGTCTCCCTCTGTGTCTCCCTCTGGGCACACTAATATCGATGATCCTTACAGGCAAGAGAGAAGCAGCGTTCCGCTTGGTCACGCCCATCGGAGAGGCTTTCATCCAATCGCTCTACATCCCAGCAAGATTGTCTTTACAGCGAGATTGCCAAGCTGCCTTTCCGCCTCCCAGTCCGAACAGACCCAGCCTGCGCAGTCCGAAGCCGAAGCAGCCTCCCGCAAGCACACTCCTCAGTGGGGACGAAAAAGCCCAGTCAATCTTCAATACTGTTTATGCCAGCGCTATTATCGAGTCGGTATCGAAGGCGAGTATTTGTTGAAAGGCCCATCGGATAGAAACTTTTTCCAACTCATTACGACCGATTTGTCGTAAAGCGTGTCGCTCGATGCCTCATAAATCGCGGTGGGGTGTCTGGATAGATGCATTAGTGAGGTCGGGAAACGAGGGGTGATGTCTCTTTATTTATTGAACGCCCGGACCATGTGTCACGCTGCCACGGCCCCCCGGCCCCGGGCCAAGATCGTCGTGTCACCTCATCACATCGCCAATAACACACACACACAAGATAACAACGACTGGTGCCACTGGAAAGACAAGATTGCGGATCGTGTCGCGGAAAACGCATATTGACGTCGCGCTATGAAAATGTCAATTGGAAACGGAACAGTGAGCACATCAAATATACAGAAGACACAGGCTGTAAAGAAATGGATCATGTTCCACAAGACGCGCGTAATCTGGTCTTCTCAACTACATGTGAAGATCATCAGAAGAAGATACAGAGAGGCGCACGATCGGAACGGGCCTGAGTGAAGCACCAAACAATAAGCAATGTTGTGCAACTGTCGAGCATGAAGACACGCCAATTATCAGCATCCATCCCGTGGAAGCGCTCGGGAGGACAGACTGAAACGGCGAAGTGTATCAGCAGTCCCCCTGTGGAGTAGCAGCAGTCCCCCACACCATATGGACGCACGGCCCTGATTGCATATTAAACACGCCCCTTAGGCATTTCATATAGGCTCGCATGTGATCCTTCGGGGGTAGTACGGAGGTAAGTAAATATATAGTATTTTCATGAATTCTAAGACTTCTAAAGCTTTTAATCAACTTTGTACGCTTAGTAACTATATACTATATTACTTAAAACTAGTTCCCTTACCCTATATAGTAATACTACCTTAGTAGAAGCTATAGTTATTAAAAAGGAGGGGTTTACGGAGGTAGTTGTTACCCTACTAGTATAGTCGATAGGGGCGGTATATGATTACTAAGCCGTTACTACTATAGTACTAGAGCTAGCTCTCGTAGACTAACTTACTATCGAATAAACGACTCTCGCTATATAGCGCTCTATTACGTAAGGAATTAGTACGTCCCCTACGGAGTATAAACTCGTAAATTTACTAAATTTAAGGGCGTTACTAAGCCCCCTCTACTACGAACTACTACTCTAGTACTACGGATTAGTATAGTTAAGGTAGTAGTTTGCTATAAGAGCTTAACTTCCTTAAATTAAGAGCGATCGCGTTAATTAGCGCGGCCGTATTAACGAGTACCGCTACGCCTACGTCTAGGGCGGTTATTTAGTAGTATAACTAGGTCGTATAGCGTCCTATCGACGTATACGAGCCGAGTAACTAGATTTAGCGATTTATTAA
>KZ110501.1:128087-149599 GCA_002116395.1 Ramularia endophylla | reverse complement strand
TACGTCGCGTATATAGTCTATAATATCCCTCTACTTCTCGAAGATTAAACGTAAACTATCGTCTATATCTTAAACGCTTCGTAGTAGCGCCTAACGATCGATCGGTTTCGCCGAATACTATACCTCCGGCGATATATAGTCGCGTATATCCCTCGAATACGTAGGTTTTAGATACCTAGTAAGCTACTTAGCCGTAGTAATACGAGTAGTTAAGATATCTTCGTTAAAGCGCTCTATAAACTCGGCCTCCGACTTTAAAATATCCTCTCTACTCTCTTAGGCGGTAACCTACTTATCTCCGGAGACTATTATATTATCGATTATATTACGTAATAGGAGGTTAGTAAGATGAGCCTTAGTCTATAGCTTAGTGTTTATAAAGGGTAAAATAAGGTTAGCGATATAGCTATAATTTAGTAGATGCGTAGGCGTAGTTTCTTCGATAGGCGTAGTTTCTTCGATAGGCGTAGTTTCTTCGATAGGCTCTTGTTTGATTAAGGGTAGAGCGGCGGAGGACGATACCGGTAGAGTTAGTAGTAGCTCTTGTTTAATGTCTATTTCCTTCTTTATCTTAACCTTATTAGTTTAGTACTATACTATTAACGCTATACTAACCTTACGAGTAGTAACTATTGTTAATGAAACTACCATTAAACTGTATACTAGAGACGGCCATCATATAGGCCATTCCGGCCATACCACGTACCGAGGAAACGCCTTATATTACGGGCTATATAGTTTGACTTTGAATGACTTCTGATTGACTGCAAGGCTCGAATTCATATGCAGTCAATGTTTGACTGCCTGACTTTTGAATGCAGTCAGTCGCAATTCAAACTCTATGACCATGATATTCACCACGACAAACGAATGCTGAGAGTCGGGATCGGACACTGAAGCAGCAAGAAGAGCCAAAGACGAGAATCCTAAAGTGTAGGTACTGACGGGTGAGGAGAAGCATGACACCCGCACCTGTTCAACCCTACCACAGAGCCATCGGAGCCACCAAGCCAGGAGCCAGGAGCCAGGAGCCAGGACTACTAATGGCACTTTAGAACTTCCGGTGGCAGCAGAAGCTGAGTTCACAATCTTCGAATCGAGGACTAAATCCAACATCGAGGTTCCAAAAATTGCAAAAAGCAATATTGCAGTGATACTGGCCCGTCATCACTGCAAGATTACTTATCCTCCGTTCTATTGATCAACTTACGTTGACCGGAGGGGAAACATTAATTGGGGACTTATTCAGCGCCTAACTAATATCCTTTGATTCTTAGTGCTTATTTTACCAGCTGATAGTTCGAATGGGTTATGCTACCGCTGGGCTAAGGAACCAACTTGTGGATGAAGCAACAAAACACAGGACTTGTTATGTATGCCCGTCTGCTGAGGCTGAAGTTCGGGAAGACTGCCGTTAGTAAACGACTGTTTTTACTGGATGGCAGAGCAAAGGGTCCTGCTCACTGGATGGGGAGCTGAATTCATTCACTTGAGGATGCCAAGACTTTAGGGTCATACCAGCCCAATATCCCAGCCAATCTCAAAGACATATGCGCTTGTATCTCTTATACCTTTCAAAGTCGTCAGCGTGGGATGGTTGAGGTCAACGGTGTCGTTTACGCTACATACCCTACCAGACTCGTCGGTTTTCAGAACAGATACCAACACAACTTGCACACCCTTTTTACCCAGTGATTGCCACGAAGTCATGGCCTAATCCGCGCTTCAGCGTCGGCTGCCATCCACCCTTGACACAAACCAGAGGACCGTCTTCAGGCATGAAGAGTCGATCACCGCACCTAATACCACCTCTCACCTCAGCTTTGGAATTAGTAGCAGGGATTCTCACAGTCTCTCCAGTCCCACAATTCACCACGAACCCCTGAGCGCTCTCATCGCACACAAAGGTCTTCTTCGTACTAGCCGGATCTTCAGCAAGCCACGCCCGTATACCTGGAACAAACGGTCAGCAATATCTTCAATGAATGTCCTAAAACATACCTTCAACAACAAACCACCCAAGCATCTTTACACACTTCCCCGAGTCCTTACCATAGTTATTCTCATACATTCTCGGACAAACAACCACAACCTCCCTATCACTCCTCAGATTCACTGCATCCCCGCATTCGTTTTTCAGTTTCTTCCAAACCATCTGTTTGAACTGCTCTCCTTCCTCTCCTTGAGGTCTGCGATTCATGCCACCAGCTTCCATGTCAACGCAGGGGTTGATATGTGCGCAGAAGCATGTTCCATCTTGGAAGGACAGAAACACGCCAACGCAAGTCTGGCAGTTGAAAGTGCCGATATGGTCTGTGGAGGACTTGTAGGAGAATTTGGAACCTTGACCTTCTTGAATCCAGTGGTACGTTACTACGTCGTCGACCATGTGAGCGTTGTATGTGTCAGCGGAAGTTGATCTTGTTAGCATGTATTTCTGGCGAAGGTTTGGTTGCGAGGAAAGAGCATGGCCGTTTAGAATGATTTATAGGAGCTCGGCTTTGTTTGAGCAGCGAAATAATCTACGAATTTTGTGGACAGAAAGCCGAAGACCTAGAAAGTCCTGGCATGCACTTGTGGGCTCCAAAATCGACGACAAGATTGTTCTTAACACGAGGCCAGGCGTTGAGAGACATCATGATATCGAGAAGCCTGATATAGCCACTCGCTTTGGTCACCATGCTCACCAACACACGCAAGCACGTATTGAGCATGTTGATAGATGGAGTGCATTCTCTGAACTTGGGAATTCTTCTCATACATGTCGTCTTGATTGATGCAGATGGAATCAATCCAGACGTATACTTGCCCACCATACGCGAAAGCTTGCTTCCAAGCATCGTAGCAGTTTCTGTGTATGTTAAAGACGATTCGGTTGACCAGGATCTCGGTCGTATCCCCAGAATCTCCCCATGTGTATGAAATAGCATTGTATACTGGCGTGGAGTATGAGTTCCGCCGTCTCTAATCAAGCTCGAGACGCTCAGCAGTACCAAGGGTTTTGAGACTCAAAAGGCGTATCTGCAGGTCTGGGTGTTCGAATGGCTTGCAGCAGTAGGCTCGAGGCATCTTTGCAAGAGGAGAGGTGATGTTGGAGAGTATTCGGCAAGCAGACAGCATCTCGCTCGGCCTCGGCATAGCTCTTGTCGAACACCAGGGCACCGGCCGTGAACTTTTGCTCTGTCATCATCATCATCGTCTTCTCATCAACATTTGTTCCACTGCTTGGGATGGACCTCACGGAGCGAAAGATATATGTGTTCTCTTTAGATACGAAGACGTGAAGTGGCCAGCCTTAGCAACGCCACATATCCCGCGCACGCGCGTAAAGAAAAACCGGTTTCTCAGGGTTCCACCAAACTACTGGTGGTAGGAGGTAGCTGCTGACGCAGTTCTCCGAACACAACGTGTCGCAGGTTCGTTCTATCAATCAGTGACGTATGGCTTGGAATGAAATCATGGTAGGTGGAAGGGAGCAGCAAGTCTTGAGTCTGATGAGGTTGCTTTGGTGGCATATAAGCAAGCGTCTTCCTTACACGACCTGAGTTGGAAGTTTTTCGTACCAAAAAGTCTTGACTAGAATAAGATATATTCCAGGGGACTTCAACAAAACAACTACACTCCAGCATATCTACACATTCCAAGGACTGGCACCATGACTGACCAAGTCAAAAAAGCCACCCAAAGTGCCACAAGCGGCGGAGAAGAGAAGTGGAACCAAATGAGTGAGGAGCAGAAGAAAGCAACGTGCGTTACCCTCTCAACGACATTGAATCTGAATATTGACAATAGCTGCAGCTTCGATGCTCTCCCCGAAGACCAAAAGCAAAACAAAACCTATTACGAATGGGTGAGAGACGGCTACTACAAGCAATACGACTCTTGGATGCCCTGGATCGAAGACCAGTATCTGAAGTGGTTCACTAAAGACAACAAGACGAGCTACGCTGCGAAAGGTACGCTGACTCCGTCTCCGATATCTGTCCCGTCCTTATTGACAGCTTGATAGACACACTCGACAAATCCAAAGTCACAGGCATTGACCAAGTCGACAACCTTCAAGATGGCGTCAACAACCTCGCAGCAGGCCAAGTAGGCCAAGGCGGTCTCCTCCAACCTGTCGGTGATGCAGTCTCGAAAGAAGGATTCAACCGAGCAGAACGGGGAGGCAAAGACGACAAGGATTCGTATGGTGGACCAGCTGCTAGCGTAACGGATCCTGTGGTAAACAATGCGAAATCCGGAGCCGAAGGCATCGCTGGAGGAGCTAAGAGCGCAGGCAGTTATGTTGGAGGCATGTTCGGCGGAGAGAAGAAGGAATGAGCTGGCGCTGTATGAAGTATAACGATTGATGACTGGGATGCTGCTTGACTTGTGGTTTGCTTACTGCGGACTTGATTAGATTCTGCAATATACCTTCTGCCTGGACCTTTCAATGCACTTTGCGGTATGGCATTCCCTTTCAGAACGCTTCAAGGGCTTAAAAGAGGGGATTGTCATGAAATTGGCCGTAGTGCGTTTGCCAGGATGGAGTAATGCGGTGATGTCTCTCAATGGTAAGTGAAATCACGAAGCGCCGGCTGTTTGGTGAATAGCGTTCGATCTGGTCAGATGCAATATTTCCGAGCTTTCGAGCTAGATCGTCGGTGACTCCGGGCGACCAGGTCGCGAACGGCGGAAACTCCCAAGAAAAGCAGCTCAGTCTCTTCTCCTCCATCATAGTCAGTGAGTGCCAGGGAAAGGCTGAACTTGATCTCGTCGATTCTATTGCTGCATCTTATACACAATTCTGTCTTTCCTTCTCGTTCCAAACACTAGGGAGAGAATGGTAATATGTTACAAGGTAACGCACATCTTCTCCTCTCCACCACACGTCTCGCCCTCTTTTATCTTACCTCGTATCTCTCTGCACTCCCTCGCCATGTCACCGACTGCTCGCTCGCTGGCTTAATCAACCAACAAGCTTTGCAACCTAGCCTCAGTCGAGATAACCTGCGACACCACAAATTAGCATCACACCCCAATCCACATCTCAGAGCTCAAATCTCTCAGGGGAATACTAACCTCAACAGCCTGCCTAACCTCCAACACTCGCCGACACTCTCCAACCCAATCCCTACTCAGCACACCAGCCCATCCCTTCAACCCATTCATCTCCCTAGCAGCAGCATCCAAATCGCCCTCCTCAAGCAACACCTCCGTCCTAGCAAGAGTAGCCTCCACATCATCACCCTCAGGCAACCCTCTCTCGCCCCTCTTCGTAAACATGAATTTACTCAAAACCGCGCTCGCCGCATGGGATGCTACACCGGCGTCTTCAGGCAACAAGCTTGCTTTCCGAACCTCCGCTGCGACTCGGCGGAATCTGTCGATTAGGTGGGCGGAAGAGGGCACACCTCGTTGGTAAGCTACTGGGTTTATGCTGGCGATGGCTGCGTTGACGACGGAGTTTTCTTTCGCGACTTCCTTGAGTGCGACCAATTCGTTGATGAATGGTGTTGGATGGTCTGCTTCTTGGAGTTTGGCGCGGACGGATTCGAGTGCGACTTGGAGGTGTTGTGTCTGCAACGTAGCATCCACGACGTCGTTCCATTGAGTTGTCAGTTTTTCGAGTTCCTGGACACTGCTACTCAACTCATCAATCTTCGAAAGACGACCGCTGCGCTCCTCTTCGATTTTCTCCTTGACGCTGTCCATGAACTTCTTTTGCAGGGAGATTTCTTGCTCAACCAAAGCAATCTGATTTTTCTGCTCCAGAACCCTCCTCGCAGCGTCCAGTTCTGCGGAAAGTTTTTGCTGGTAGCTGGTACTGAGCTTTTCGCGTTCCTGCTCGTATTCTTCTCTCCATCTCGTCTCCTGCTCGCGCATTTCACCCTCAAGACGGCGGACAAGTTCCTTGGCGGCGGAGTCGAATTCCATGTGTGCGTTCTTGACCTGAGTATCCGCGTCGCTGGCGGATTTATCCCTGATGGTCTTGATTTCGGAGATGACTTTGTTGAGATTCTGCTTGGCCTCCGAGATGGTAGAGGCATACTTTGGTGCTTCGGGAGAAGCATTCACAGCTGTGATGATGTTGTTGACCAGCTTGACCAATTCCTGGACTGCAGGCTCCGTAGCTTCACCAACAGCGTTGTGGTCGACCAGAGGCGCAGCAACGCCAGCGGGAGCAGCATCCTTCTTCACGGGAGCGGTCTCCTTCATCGCCGCAGGCTTCTCAGCGCCAACCTCGACCTTCTTCCCAACAGCGGCATCCTTCTTAGGAGGACCCTCGTCCTTCTTCGGTGCCGCATTTTCCGTCAAAGCACTGGTATGCCTTCCCCTCGCCCCCAAATCACTTCCCGAATTCTTCTCCTCGGCAGCAATATTTGCATGGACACCACTCTGACGGGCAATGGTAACCTTATTCTCACCGCGCGTCTGAGGCCAATTCTTGCTCCCCACGTCCTTGGTTGGGAATCTTCTCCTAAACTCCCTCTCCTCAAAATAAGCTACACTATCCTCGCCAAAGGGCACGTATTCGGTGAAGAAGTCGTGGAAGTTGTCGTTGATCAGGGAGTAGTATACTCCTCCTGCGTAGCCCAGAGCGGAGAGGAGGAAGAGGGTCAAGAAGAAGGAGCGAATGCGGCGCTTCTTCTTTGGCGGGGGAGACGGCGGAGAGGTGGAGACTGGGGCAGGAGCGTTGGATTTGACTTGGATGGGCGTGGGAGGCGTTCTGGGCGGAGCGGGAACTTCTGGCGGTGCCGCTTTGTCCGTCATGGATTGGAGCACCGGTGCTTGGGGAACGCCGGCGACACTTTCGGATTTTGTGCCGGGCAGGACGACATTATCGGGCGTCAGTTTGGTGTCGGCGTAGCTTCTCTACAATGAAAGAAACATGTCAGTCGTGAGGTGGTTTGCGATTCTTGATCTTGCGTACTGCCAGAGCGCGCTCCAATCGCTGCGGCTGCCATTGCGTCCGCTGTGTGGCGCGCAGACCTTGGCCGAGACTCCGGGCAACGGGAATCCTCAGCATCTTGTCAGCTACGGTGGGTTAGGAGAGGGAGGAGGGCGAAGTGCAGAGGTGATGCAATGGCACGAGAGCAAGACACTTTCCAAAGCTCGGAGGTGCTGTCAAGGAACCGGCTTGGAGTACGGCAGGCAATATCACAATTGAGACGGAAGAGTGGAGCCTTTCCTTCACTCCACGCTTTCCACTCTTGACATATACCCCTCGCATGATGGACACATGTACTTCTTCTTGATCGCCACCACCACATGCATTCGTAGAAAACAGCACATCAAGAAAAAGCTCAACAGAACTACCTTACTCCTCAGACATCACAGGCAACTTCCTCTTCCCCCGCTTCAAAGAATCCATCGTCGCCATAATCTTCTCCATAGCATCCTGCCCAACCTCTTCAGGAGCTACCAACGCATCCTGGACCGCCCATATCGCTTTCTGCGCAAGCTCCGCAACCTCTAGACACTTCCGATCACCGCTGATTGTGCTGTCTTTGAGCTTGTCCTCCTTCAAAACCTTCTCAATCTCATATCCCTCCAACATGCCCGCCAGCTCTTTCCGAAATCCGTTCAAAACTTCCTCTTTTTCTCTTTTCCGTTCCGAGGTGGGGACTTCCCAGTACTTCATTTGTTCTTGAATGGCTTGGCTGGGGTTGCGTCCGATGAACACCACCTCTCCTTCATCGCTGTCGTTATCGTTGTCCTCATTCTGGGCAGACATTTTACTCAAAAGGTGAAAGCTAGCTTGAGGTCTTCCCATGAGGCTCAAATATCGGTTTATCTACCCTCGTATGCTCTGCTTGCTGCATGTTTGCTAGGTACGTTGCTTCATACGTCATACCATATCAATCATGTGACAAAATAAGAGAGGTGCAAAGTTTCCAATTCCATGCCGACTCCCTTGTGAGCGGAAAGCCATCCTTGAACCCTCTGCGTTTTAGCAGTGAATGCGGAGTTGATGCCTTTGTGTCTGATCGTTCCTCGAGCTCACTGCCATCAGTAGTCAGTGGTTTGACAAGTTGCCGTCAGGAAAGCCCATTGCTCCGGCATTGCAAGCGTAGTGTTCTCCAATCCGGTCAAGACTCATCTTTGCTCCATGTCGCCCGATCTGTTCAATTGCACTTTTGGGAACGGCCTGCAATCTGCTCTATATCCAGAGTTTGAAGGAGTTCTGACGGCTTTATGTCGTTTCCTTCGCTCCAGTCGATGCTAGAGGCGACACTGCTTCGTTCATGTAGTCCGAACCTGGGCTTTGATGGAAAGCTTCAAATCCGAGCCATGTGAGCGATCATCGTTCATTGAAACCCATAGTGTGGTCGTGACAAGCATGTCTTCACCTCGGCGATCTTAGTGTGAGGGAGAAGGACCTCCTGCGTGAAAGCCTTTCCTGACCAATGCATTCACTCTTAGCATCCAACCTCCATTCCCACTCGAAAGGAAAGCCTCGATAACCATCTTCATCCAATCATACTCTTCTTCCTCCCCCTCATCCTAACATCCTCCAATCTCCTCATAACTCCCTTCCCCCACTTCCCCGCCATCCCAACATACCCCTCAAGCACGACCCCGAACAACTCCTCCTCTCGCGGATGCGTACTCCCAAAAGCCCGTTCCAGAACGTAAAGATCCACAGCCCTTTCCTCCTCCTGCAAACTCTGCATCGCTAATCCAAAGTCAATAACCACAATTTCCCCTTCCATCCCCTTCTCCCCCTCTTCTTGTCTCAGCATAAGATTACTCGTCGTCAAATCCCCATGCACAACCCCCGCAGCATGTAACTTCCCCACAGCCTCCCCTACCCTCTTCATCATCCCCTTGAGTTTCTCCTCACTCCCCTCCTCCCTCTCTCGTATCGCGGCCTTGACAGTCCTCCCCTGTACCCACTCCAGCGCAACCCACCCCTCCTCCCAACTCATGCCCAGAACAGCTGGAACTCCACCTCCAAGCACTTGTCTACATTTCACAAGAACCCTCGTCTCAGCCAGAATCCTCTGTTTCGTAAGCCTCTTATCCAGAATCGGATGTCTCCACGCTTTTTGCGGACGGACTTTGAGGGCGCAGAGGGTGGTGGGAGTGAGGAATGTGGTACGGTAGAGGAGCGCTTCGGCGCCTTGGGTTATTAGTGTGAAGGATTCTGCTGGAGAGGAGGAGAACGGGGCGGGGAGAGGATGGAGGGTCGCCATTATCGTGGTTATTGCAAAGTGAGTGTGTTCGGTGATGTGATGTCAAAAGTTGTACGAGCCGGGTGAGCTTCGGTACGTGGTGGGGTTTTCACATGCAATATAGGGCCTGTGTTAATAGTGACTGGAGGTGGCAGTCAACGAAACAAGCGGAGATGGGAAACGTTTCATGTCAGGAAGCTGGTTTGACGACGACAGGTGAAGTTCTCGAAGCATTGTAGGAAAGATGATGACATGAAGTCTTTGAAGTCTTTGAGACCAACACAGGAGGTCAGCGTTAGGTAAATACATTTTTTTGTTTCATTCCTTTGCCCTTCTCTCGAGGGATGCAATGAACTATCGTGTTAACAAAATGGTAGTAGCCTCTCATCAGTGGCGTGGGTATCGCAAACAAATCCGTACAACAAAAGCATTCCATAGCACCATGACCGTCCATCCAGACTCCTATGCCCAAGAACTCCGTGACCTTACAATGCACCCAAGGAACACCATAGGTCACCCCACACTCAATCAGTCCTCCCAGATCGTTTCCAGATCTAAATCTCCTCTCCTCTCCCCACCACAAACACTCCACCTCTTCCTCTCCCGGCTCCCAAGCCCTCTCATCCTCGGTGCTCCGCCATCGAAACTACTTCTCCTTCCCTCCGCTTCGGCCGCAGCTCTCAAAGCTTCCACAGCCTCTGCCTCCTTCGTCTCGACCTCCTCCCCAGCGTCTTCAATAGTCTCCAGTGAACTTATACTTGGTGACCTGCTCCTTGACATCCAACTCGTGGGCGTGCTCGGCACACTGCTTCCACTAGTCTGACTACCAGGATACTGTTCATTCGAGTAATACCGCTGAATGGGTCCTAGCATAGGACTTCCACTTCCATCAGTGCTAACCAGTGTCTGAGGGGTGGAAGTGACAGCGTTGGTAACGCTATGCAGTGGGCTCGCGGGCCGGCTTCGCCGTAGACTTCCTCCAGACCGCGTCAACGGTACCAGTGGTCTAGAAAGCGGGATATCAAGCGCTTCGTCTTCTTGGATGCTGGCTATGCCTAGACCCAAACTGCTTCCTTCCCAGGATCGCGGGGAGCGCGGACGGGGATGTTGTTCGTCTCCTGCACCCGGTGCGAAAGGAGAGCGCTGCCGGACTGGCGTGCGCAATTGTGCAGACGGTTGATATGAGAATTGCGGTTGTTGTTGAGCATTCGCAGCGCGCTGAGGTGTGAGAAAATCCGCGCTTCCCGGTGACGGCGAGGAATGAGCGCGCGTCATGGCGGGTGCGGAAGAGAATGCTGCACCGCTGGAGCGCGAGCGGAGATGTGAGCGCGAGTAGGGGGATCTGTTGCGCGGTGTGGGGGTGGTTTGCTCCAGTATTGCTGGCTCTGGGCGGAGTTTGAGAAGTCGGCGGGGGAGAACTAGATTGTGGTGTGTTCTTTGCTGATGCTCTTCAACAGCTGGCATGTGTTGCTGCTCTGCTTCTTCGTCTTCGTTTTCCTCAACTAGAGACTCAACGTCGTCGTCATTTGCTGGTTGGGCGCCGTGTTGGGCTTCTTTGCGGCCAGTTTCGGTCCTGGTTTGAGGAAGACCCTGCAGCCGCGTGGCGTCCTGTCCGACTCGTTCGTGGGGCGGGCGTTCCTGCATTATCATTGTTTCGAGTCGTGGTTGGTTATTTCTACTATTCCTTGTGGTATTTCCTTGTTTTGCCAGTCCAGTCCAGCTGGCAGGTGTAAAAGGCAAGGGGAAGGAGGAAGTGGTGAGCAAGCGAGCGATAGGCAAGAGCGACACTGATCGCCCACTAGGCAACTTGCAAGGGTCTGGCCGCGGACTACCGGCTAAAAGATCCCCGTTCTTCTTGTCAACCGAACAGCAGATCAGATCTCAAGCGAAGACGTGTTTTATGAGAATATACTCCTGATTATATTACTGATCAGATATACCTTTAGATTGCTGGCTCGGGTCCCTCGTGGCAGGCTTTGAGTAATCACCTGCCTCACCTACCTTAACGGCCGTCTCACATGCTCAACGCTCTCGTTCCTCCGTTTCGACCTTGGTAATCAAAAGCGGATTAACTTTACTGGCGTGCACGATATGCAGGGCAGATGCAAAGCTGGGGAAGATTTTGTGAAAAGAGGGCTCGGAGGGGCCTTTCAACGACATGTCCGCGTACATGTATCTTTGTATCTCTAGGTACGTGGTTGTTTTCGCCTATCTCCGATCGAATCATGTCTACATCTGTACCTTGGAGGAGGGACGATCACAGTGGATGGGCTGTCTCACTCCTTGTATTGGTTCGCAAGGCATGTTTGTACTCCGCTCTGGAGAGGCTGGCAAGCTGGCTGGCTGATTCTGTGACTCAAACGGCTTGGACCACACTCGCAAGCTGGACTATCTACAAGAAGTTCGTTGCCAGGTGCGGGTCGACAGAAGCGCACGGATAGCGTGTCCGAGCTTCAAGTATAGTACTGCACAGCTTCTCTGCTCTCCGATATCACAAGGCACCCTACTAGGCAACAGGAGGCTGATCGTTCAAAACCCCTCTCGAGAGACAGCAGCACATCACCCGGATGAAAGTTGATCACAGCGCTCGCACTCCCTCTGATTCTGGTGCTCGCTCAACAGAAACGAGCTCCTTTGTGCTGTAGCACGGTTTGTAAACCTCTAGAGAAAACATTCCATATCTAAACACACCTCTCAGCACTTCTAAAAGTACCTATCTATTCAACCTCGCTGTCCAAACACTCATGTAACTCCCACGCTGTCGATCACAAAAGCATTCATCATTCCACAATATCTCACAAATCAAACCTCTTTACCCAATGCTCACTAACGACTTTCCCCTCCCCAAAACTCTCCTTTTGCATCCTAACAACAATAGCAGCATGCGTATGCCTAACCTTCAAAATATGCACCGGAAATTTCACAAATCCAACTCGGTCCAAATTCTCAATCATCTCAAATTGCTCCTTCTGCAGCGCAAGCGTCGGGAAGGGGGAACCTTCATCTGAGGGACCACCGCCTTCTTGTTGCTTCTTTCTCCGGTTTCTCTCCTTCTCATCGCACTTCCCTCCTCCAACGGTGATGGACGATGAAGCAGAGGATTCTGGCGGAGGAGTAGGGAGATATTCTTCTGTTTGTTCGCCTGCGAGTCGCTCGTAGACGCGATCTTGTACTGCTTGTGCTTCTTCGAGGAGTTTCACTCGATAGCGCTCCAATTTAAACGCTTTTCCGGATTCGTGGTGGCGGAGTCTTTGGTTGGAACGATAGGTCTGATAAACAGCATTCATCATGAATGCGGGAATTGCCAACGGGATTAGTGTCGCGAGGACGAGATACACTGGCAATGTCCTGACTGTTGTTATGGTGTTTTGCCAATGACTTAAAGCCACTTCTTGTTTTGGGGAAACGTAATGTTCGGGTTCTAGGATTACGTTGCCGGGAGATGGTTGTGGTTCTAGATAGTGGGGTGTGATGGCTGAGAGGGATACGAAAGGGTCAGTGGACGACATCATGGCTGTGTAGTAAGGTACACTGCGATCGTTGACTGTGTTGGCATATATCCATTTATTTCGGAAGCGTTCGAGGGCTTTGATGAAGACAGAGTTTGGATCGGCCATTATTGATAGCAGGGGGCGGTTTGTATCGCGGAAGGAATCTATGAGGAACATTTGTTGGCCGGATGTTGACAAAGTGCGGGCACCCATGTAGTTGAACATGTAAGAGCGGTAGCCGGTTTTTGGAGTGCGGACTCCTAGGTGGGGTGTGGCGCTGTCTCTCATATCAATATCATGTCTTTTCATCGTGTCTCCGGCGTGATCAACTCACAAAGTGGTGAAATTCACAGGTTCTATGCGGTCAAACAGTCCAGAACTGTACATCAAACCAATCGCATAGCGGGATACAAGTCCTCCCAACGAGTATCCCGCTATACTAATCTTCTTGATCTTTGTGCCATTCTCTTCCTCTAATCTTGCAATCTCTTGCTCAACCTCGTAGACTATACGTTCGCCTCCCACTTCGATACCATCGTAGGTCTGGTTGTCGGCATTCGTTTTGGGAACTAGGATGTGGAGGTTGTCGTCGGAGTATTCTTGACGGAGACGATCTCGGAGCTGGTTGAGGTGGCTTGGATTGCCCCAGAGTCTACATATCGCAGTCGTGATTAGGCTGATTTTGTAGTGTATGTTGAATGTGGTGTGGTGGCGGCCCTTACCCGTGTACAAGGATCGCGAGATGGTCGGCCCCTTTATCGGTGGCCATGCTGGTGAGAACTCAGGAAGCACTTCCTACTCCTCTTGGTCTATGAAGGAGTCTATGGTATATAGAGAGGATAAGAAAGAACACGAATTGTTTTCGAACAGACCCGCGCCGGACTTAATGGAAAACGCGACTGCGTGTAGATGACGATGGTGAATCTCGGATCTCGGAGAACATGCTCGATCCGGCGCCGACGTCCCTTCTGAGGTTCACAACCTCACTCCTTCACGCATCCCTTCCTTGACCCCATCCCAGCCCAGTCTGTCGCTGTATACGACTGAACGTGTTGCCAGTCGAGTGCACTTCACTCACTGGACAGAGGTTGGTCGCACACACACGGTAAGCACACGCACTTTCTGACTGTTCAAGACAGGAAGCGTTTCTATTGTGCTCATGAATCAGATCAAAAAGCATTGGCCGTCTTTCCATCTACTGCTGCTTTACTTTGCAAGCCTTCCTAATCCAAATCTTTGAACAAATTCACCACTGTCCGCAGCTCATCTCACACAGATTCAAGTCTGTCAAACCCCGCTAAAAGCACATCGAGGATTCACACGGCAGCGGCAGCCAGCAGCCTAACTCATCTCAACCTGCGGAGTTCATTCACATCACCGCCATGCTCTTCTCCACCACCAATCTTTTCAAAGGCATTGCTTGCCCAGAGCGAGACAACTGCAGACTCACAAATTGCATCTACTCGCATGAGGCACCACAAGCTGCTCCAGCACCTGGCGCTCGACAACATCCACAGCCAGGCGCAGTCATACCTCCACCATCCTCAAGTGATGCCGTAGAGCCGGCGACTAAACGGCGAAAAATCACCTTCGACGCTCTCGCCGACAAGCCACCCAGCAAAGCCGACATCATACGCAATCAGCTGGCCGCCGCGAGACCTTCACAGCCTCAGTCGCGGCCTGCACCGTCGTCCGTACAATCCCAGACTTCCTCTTCCGGCACTTCGCAGCCTCCTCGGACTCTGGTCAAGCCTGTGTCACCGCCACAAACATCCGGCAGACTAGTGCCATCATCACAAACATCCGGGAAAGCTGCACCACCATCATCGGACTCGGCTTCCAGTGCCGCAGCAAACAACGGAAAAGTCATCAAGTCAGATGCACCGGTTGAAAGTCTCAATCCTCGTCTGATTCCCAACGACCCCGTCGGACATGCAAAGCGAGCTCTGTTTCTCAAGCACTTGCACGCCGAGATGGTGCGTCTCAACAATGAAATCCGCAAGATGGGTGTCAGTGAGCTTGCCAATATTTGGGACTTGAGCGAGCAAGACCTTATCAAACTCACTCTCGACGATGAAGAAAAGATCGTGCGCGAGCAACCCAAAGTCTACCCAAATGTCATCAAGCAGCGCATCTCTGCTCTGAAGAAGATGTCTAGAGATGACTGGAAGAAACAAGTGAGCGCCTATCGCGAGGTACTCGAGCCAAAATCCTCCAATGCGCAAAAGAAGCACAAGCCCGATAAGGAGAAACCCATTGTCACCAACCTGCAGCTTGATCAAGAAGCACTGATTCTTCCACATCTGGTGGTGGCTGATCAATCTATTCTCAAACCTTTCGGATACATTCCAACCCCACCAACAGCAGAAGAAGCATCCACCGCAGCTTTCGCTGTGACCACCAGCAAGAACTGGGAGGAATGCGACCGCTGCTCCGCCCGCTTTCAAGTCTTCCCCGATCGTAATCCCGAGACTGGTTTGTTGACCGGTGGAGGACACTGCAAGTTCCATCCAATGCGCCCGATCCAACCTCCGAAAGCGCACAAAGGTGATTCCATGAAGACCAAGATACATCCCTGCTGCAACGAGACGATTGGCACTCCAGGCTGCGCAGAGAACAAAGAACACGTCTTCCTCACGAAGTCTCCTGCAAGACTAGCTGCTGTATGTCCATTCGTCACGACTCCCGAGAACGCCAATCCGCGCCGATGTCCGAAGACCAAGGAGGAAGTCAAAGCAGTCGTCTTCGATTGCGAAATGGGATACACTTCACTCGGACTTGAATGTATTCGTCTTACCGCACTTTCTTGGCCGGCAGGCGAGGAGTTGGTGGATGTTCTCGTACGTCCTTTGGGTGGTATCATTGATTTGAACAGTCGATTCTCAGGCGTCTATCCCGAGGACTACTCAAAAGGTACCATCAAAGTCGTCGAAGGACCAGCAGAGGCTCGCAAAGCAATGTGTGAATTCCTCACACCAGCCACACCACTCATGGGTCATGCCATCGACAACGATCTCAACACCATTCGACTCTGCCATCCCACCATCGTGGACACGGTTCTGCTCTTCGCGCATCCTAGGGGCTTGCCGATGAGATTTGGGCTGAGAATGTTGACGCAGCGTCACCTGGGGAGATCGATTCAGAGTGGAGTTGGTGGTCACGATTCGAAGGAGGATGCGAGGGCTACGGGTGATCTTGTGAGGTGGAAAGTTGGGGAGAAGTGGAAGGCTATGAGGGTTCAGGGATGGAAGATCTTGGATGGGGCGCTGGTGGAGCCTGAAGAGAAAGAAGACCCGGCTTGGGGTGAGGGAGGTGGCAAGAGGAAATTGGCGGAGTTGTTGGAGGGAGAGAGTGATGGGGAGGACGGTGGGGAGGCGAAGTAGGACGATGATTCTCTGTTCGTTTCGGAAAGGAGCAACGATTAGTGGTGTGCGATGAGGTCGCTCTCGGTTTCGGCCTTGAGTCCTGAACCGGAGACAAACATCTAGCTTAGTTGAAAGACAGTAACTACCAAGAAGGGCGATGGAAGATGATTGGCTGATCTCGCCCAATCAACCCATATCGCGTCGACACTGCTGTCTGAAAATGAGACGCGGGTCATGAGCACGTCAATTTGCATAATCATTCGATTCGTTACCTCACCATCCTCTCAATCAAACGGCACCCTCCTCAACCCTTCTCCCTCACCCCTCTTCCTAGCCTCCTGTCTCGCACCCACAGCACTGGGAACCTTGATGCCGCAACAATCGCCCCAACTGGTAGGATTATGCACATGTCTCATCCCATCTGCATCCACAACCTCCGCCTCTCCCACCGCTTCACCTTCCTCTCCGCCGCTCATGCCCTCAGCAGGCGGCAACAGCGATCCAAACATGAAATGCTGCGCAACTGGTAATTTCCCCAGCACTTCTTTGAGAAACATCTTTCGCATACCCGCCTCCACTTTTCCCCAATTCTTCGCAGAGGAAATGTCGTCTAACATGGGAGAGTGCCACCTCAGGCCTTGTACAGTTTTCGTAGCGTTGACCCAGCGGATTTGGTCGAGGTAAAGGTAGTCTTTTGAACATTCTTCGATTATGAGTTCGTTGTGGATGCTCATAGGTCGGATGTGTTTGTGTCCTACTAATTGGCTTGCGCCGAACAAGAAGGGAAGAAATTGGTAATCATCTAGTCCCCAGACACCGTGTGAACCAGCTGGTTCGAGGTAGTATGTTTCCTGCACGGAGCGCATAAGATTGAGATAACGTGGGAAAACGAGCAATGTGATTGCTGGGAATGTGCTTGGTGCTAGAATGCCGGATTGGCGGAGACAGAGGAGCCACAGGAGGAAGTTTAGTTCGTGGCCTGATCCGTAGTCGATTCGGGAGCCGTTGCCGAAGGCGGAGGCTAGGTAAGTTGATATTTCATCTACAGCGGGAGCAGGGAGAAGACCGAGTTTAGAGTGCCATGACGGAAGGGCAGTGTTGATCTTGGAGAGGAAGTCCCTGAATGCTGGGTTGCCAAAACGGGAACCGGTGTCCAAGGGAGGACATTCTTTCAATATTCGTTCTGCGTCGTCCAGGACGGAGAGTAGTGCGAGGATGACGGGATCTTGAGCTGCGGACGAGTCGCGGACTGAGGAGATTGTGGTGTCGCGGACTGAGTCTGAGAGATGGAAGACGAAGCCGACGATGAGGTTGTGTGAAGGCGATTCGAGAAATAGCTCGTGATCTCGTTGGGAGAGAATGCGTCGTGTTGGTTTGGTATATGTGTGATCTTTGAGGTCTGGTGCTGGAGCCAGTGCGGGCGTTGGTGGGGGTGGATTCGATGCTGCTGCCGCGGAGTCGGTTTGGGTGCGGCGTCGCGGTGACTGAAGTTTCGCTGATATAGAGGGTAATCCGCCCGTGGGAGCTTGTACAGCGGTGGGCATTGTGAGATATGTCGGTGTTGATCGAAACCTGCAGTGAGGTAGAAGTGTGATGTTCAGGGCAGACGATCGAAGCTCATCAGGGTCTGGTAAGATATGTCTTCGGATCTGATCCGAGGACTGTGATGAGGTAATCAGACATGATTAGGGTTAGGGTTGATGTTGGGTTAACATGAATGAACGACGAGTTTGTTTTATTGAATACTCATTAGACAGGGATTTGATAAACATCGAACGCCAGTGCCATGCCGCAACACTCTAACTAGCTGTTCAAGGCCTTTTCAATGCCGAAGCAACCACGCACCTCGACTCTGCCCTGCAAAGACGCCAGCTCTCGTAGGCGAGCAAGATGAGTATCATTCAGCTCAGGCTTTTCACCTTTCGCCCGAGCCAGCAAGCCTCGAGGATACAGATGCTCAAAGTCCACGATATCCTCCTCTCATTCATAGAGCGGAGACTTCTCGCGAAAGAAGTATGGACGGCGGTCCCGAAAGACAAAGCTGTGTGTATTCTGCACCTCGCTGACGTGCACAGTCCTGTAGCTCCTATAAACGCCCACGGCGATGCAACACTGCCACGGAACGCGAGGCCAGATCTCCGCATCACTCTGCGGGAAGCTTCCAGTTTGAGACTGGGAAAGCCCATAAGATTCGACTGATCAACTGGTGCCGCAGCCTGGCAATACTTCACGATCGACGAGCATGAGCTGGAAGTGGTAGCCGTCGACTTCGTGCCAACCGTACCGTACAGCACTTCGTACGTACGATGAGACAAAGGTCAGTGAACCGACGTGCTTGTTGGTGGGACGGGAAATCCGGCATCAGCATATTGGAGGAGAGCCAGTGTCGGGACAAACGGCTCTGCTGGTGCAGTCAACGAGACGAAAGCACTATCGCGGTATAAAGACGACAATACTACCCCAACATCTCGGCCATCATACCTTCCAGAATCGTCTGAAATGTGCAAAAGTGTAAGTAGAAAGGTACCAAGAGGGTGGAAAAATGCTTACCATGTGATACCAGGACGACATCAACCAAACCGTTTCCATCCACGCCATTCCCAACGGATCCATATCCAGAAGTCACCAAAATCATTGAGACGAGCTACACCACCAACGCTTCTGGGAACCACATCTGGACCATGAATGACCAGACTTATCGTGGTAACTACAACAAGCCACTGTTGCTTTTGGCCATTGAGTAAGAAGACCCAGGTGATATGAGCAACTACGATCTCGAATGGCTTGTCTACAACTTCGGCAGCAGCAAAACCCTTCGTTCGTCATCAACAATGCTTGGCCTGGCATCCCATGCATCTCCACGGATACCATATGCAAGTCATAGCCGAAGGTGACGGGTACTGGGATGGATATACGGTTGTGAACCCTTCAAATCCGCTGCGAAGGGATACACATGTCTTGCGAAGATGTGGACATCTCGTCGCCCAGATTCAAGCTGACAACCCGGGGATCTGGCCACTGCATTGTGAATTGAAGGTCATTTCTGCTCGAACGTGGCGAGGCTGACACCAGGCAATCACAGGTCATATTGCATGGCATCTCAGCGCCGGCTTCAATGTGAATCTCATGATCCAGCCGGAGAAGATCGAGGATGCCGAAGTTCCGGATGTCATAAGACAGACATTTGTGGACTGGAACAAATTCAGCTCGGCCAACGTCGTGGATCAGATCGATGTCGGATTGCGATACATGCTGCTAGATCTTTCTTGGGGTCCTGGTAGAAAAGGTTTTCTTCAAAGCGGGAAGCCAATGTTGAGGTCACGTTAAGGTGATATTGGCAAAGAGGTGAAGGTACATAAAAGATTTCCAAGGTTGTTCTCCGCGTCTCCAAAATCTAGCCAGGCACCACCATGTCACATTGTCAGGAATGAGTGAGCATCTTTCCCTAAGTGGCAAATGCGATGTGGTCCGGATCAGATCTGAAACCGAAGGCGAACGTTGCTGTGCGATCTGACCGGCCCCTCCCTCTCCGGCGTCCACATAAGCAAAAAGATGCCAACCTCTTCACTTTCTGCTCCACGCTCGAGATGGATCCCAAACACGCGTCAACCTCCAGTCTTTACAAGGCCCTCGCCAGAACCGCGACCAGTTTTCTGGAATCATGCCGTCCAAGCCCAGCTGGAAGCAATATTCCAGACAAGGAGAAGATTCTCTCCAATCTCTCACGCGACTTCCACATGGGCTGGGGCCACAAGTTTTTCGTCTCTGCTGCTCCGCCGCTCCAAGGTCTGAAGAGCGGGAAGGAGTTTGTGGAGCATCTTGAGGGCATGGCGTCCCGCTTACATACCTGGGACATCGAGATCACGAACCTGCTGGTTGACGAACCGAAGAAAAGCGTGATGGCTCGAGGAGACTTCAATATGACTCCGGTTCCTGGATCGACTGTTCAGAACGACATCATTCTCATTATGAAGATGGATGACAGCGGGGAGAAGCTGGTAGAGGCGACTGAGTTTGTGGACACAACTGCAGCTGCTGAGATACGACGGTTGATGGAGGCAGGCCAGTGAAGGAATGATAGCAGGCAGGGATGCCTCAAGGACGCAAGTCTCCTGAGCGGATGCCTAATTTTTCCCATGGATCAATCGAGACGGATCGTGTCTTGAGTGAGATATTCTGCAAGGATGGTCTTGTCGATGAGGACATCTCGAAATGGCATGCCTTCGCTGTAAAGACTGAGCCAAGACTGCTCTGGATCGCCTGTCAGCCGCCGAAGCCTTGAATGTTGTGACATTAGTCTCGACAAGTCGTCAAGCGTTTACTCTGACCGCCTGGCCCATCGACTCTCCTCTTCGAATTGCGCCAGCTCCGCTCCACTGAGATTAGCCAGACCCTCGTTTCTAAGCTCTTGAAACATCTTGCGCGCGTCTTCGTAGGTTTCAATACGGTAGTCTGCGTGAGCTGATCAGTCCTCTTGCGCAAGTAACGCCAGGCCGTGGATCTGTAAGAACATGATCGTGTCAGAGTGAGAGTGGGAGAGGTCAACAGTATGTAGCCAGCACTCCTTGGTTTATTGCTTTGCCGAGTCACCGCACCAAACTACTTCGTAATAGGGTGAATCATTTTTGTCTCTGCGGTTCCTCCCCAGTGAAGGTTTGATGATGGCACCGAGCGGCTTCTATCGCGACAAGATTGGCTGTAGTTTTGGATATGCTAGGATTCCCGCTGTAGTTTTGGATATGCTAGGATTCCCGATGGCAGCGGAAGCTCAAAGACCTTCAATGTGCTCAGATGCTGTGTAGTAGTTGAAATGTGGGAACTAGCTTGAATTGAGTCCCAATGAGTGGGAAGTAGCTAATATACCCTCTAGAGGCCTTGTTTGCTAGGCTCCGTTTGTAGGACAGGGGACAAACTTCAACTCTCCCCTTTTTCCTATGTCCTAAGAAGGGTGATCTGAGCAGTTGCCTCTGTTTTGCCTGATTACGGCGGTGAGGTGCTCCCCTATCTCGATGCGGACGCAATAGTAGGTGTTCCGAATGCCCTTGCTCCTATTCCTATGCCTTTAGCCGCCTCCTAAGGTGTTTCCGTTAGTCTTATCGTAGTGTCCGACGGAAGCTAGTCATTTCACTTAGCGAGAGCTAACAAGACTATAAATTAGTTGAAATGTAGGAACTAGCTTAAATTAAGTCCTAATAAGTAGGAAGTAGCTAATATACCCTCTAGAGGCCTTGTTTACTAGGCTCCGTTTATAGGATAGGGGACAAACTTTAACTATAGTCGATAAGGAGTTAACCGAAAGGAGAAGTAGAAAATGTTCTAAATTAAATAATTAAGATAATAAGGTTCTTAAATTACTTAAGGGAAAAGTCCCTCGCTATATAGAGTTTACTTAATTATATAACCGTACCCTAACCCTATCCCTAACTCTAATAGTTAGGGTAAGGTTAGAAGTAGAGCTAAGCTAAAGGCTTAGCTTAAGTAAAAAAGTAATATAA